>JZKD02S0500740.1:644070-667616 GCA_000966675.3 Picea glauca | reverse complement strand
GATCCTGAAGCCATCACTGACACAAGAATTCACCAGCTGAGGAATAGATCCATTTCAGAGTATCTCATTAAATGGAGGAAACTACCGGCTAGAGATTCCACTTGGGAAGATGAGTATTTTGTATAGAATCATCCAAAGTTACTCAAGCATTGCGGACAACACTTGTCTCAAGGGGAGGGGCATGTTAAGCCCTAATATTGTCTCATTACCCCTTAATTGGGGCATATTAGATTAGTGATGTTATTTTATTTATGTCGGCTTTATTCCATGAGTTGTAATTATACCTCCTAGTCTCCTATATATGCCAAAGAGACATTTTCATTTGGAATCATCTTGTACTTGAACATTTAAGTGGGGTAAGAGGAGGTTGCCCCCTTGAAGAGGCTTATTATCTGAAATTATCTCTTTTTCAAGGCGTTGAGTACCTTTTCTGAGTTTTTTCTATGCTATATTGATATTTGGTTCTTAACATTGGGATCGAAAAATGCTGCCTATTCGACTGGTATAAGGAACTTTGTAGGCCATTCCTTAGTGATTTCTTCTAGGTCCTCCTCTGTGAGCTTGTAGTAGGACTGAATCTCTTCTTTACTTTCGTTTGCGTGCACAGTAATATAAATAAAATGGCTATCTGCGTAGAAATTCATAAGGGTCCTGAACTTGTCCAGGGTATTCATCGTCATACAGGGGAAAGAATCAATATCTCTCTTCAGCTACATGTAGTAGGTATGGAATACTGTGTTCGACTTCCATTGTTTCCCCATATCGCTCGAATACTAGAGTGTGGTGAAATTCTCAGCTAATGGATCGAACAACTCAATGTCATGGAAGGTCGCACCTTCGAGCATCTCCAAAGTAGTGAATGCGTGAGGATCAAAACCCAACTAAAATGTAACTCATAGCCCTGATCCTGAGCTTCGTGACAATCTAGTTTTAACTGATTGACTAGGTAATTGGCCCAGTTCATCTGTAGTCCTTCCACACATTTTACTGCGAGGTCAATGACAAACCCTGTGACCTGCATGGGTCTATTCTTTCTTACTAGATTACCAACAATCAACTGGCATGCAAGGCACATTGTGCCATTCTCAATGGAGGCTACCTTATAGCCTCACATCCCTTTCTCTACATCACTATAGGTGTCTTTGATCTTTTGTGCCACAGCATGGTTTGCAGCCTTCCTTGGATAAAAATCTTGCGGGTTTGGTCCCTGCATGTTCAATCCGGTGATCCTATGGATCAACACTGGATCGACAGTGATGCGTTTATATAACCATAGATACCCAACATAGAAGAATGAAAACAAGATCTTAACGCACACGTTAACCTCCCGGTGCCTTCCAAAATGTGGTATCTTCTTCACGTTCAAGATACTGGACCTCGCGATGTCCATAGTCCACAGCTAGGGGATGATCTTCGATTTATTCCCCTTGGTCTTGGTCAAATATTTGTGAGGTGCGAGCATTCCATGGATCTTGCAGTCTCCTTGGTTATAGTCATTGATATTCAAGGTTGGAATCCTCTCCAACTATGGTCTGACTACTTGTATTCCCTTCAGAAGGTACACAGTGATGATTGTGTAGTCAAAGTCCCTCGGGACACTTTCACGACTCACCACACCAACCAAGGGTGGGATGTAGTTGGGTAGGATGGATGGAATTATCTTGGCATTCTCCAAGTCATCACAATGTTTGATTCTTTTCACATTCGCAGCTCGGGATGGTCCAAATCCATGAGAATTCGATGAGAGTCTTGCACTCCTCATGTCGATGAGGCTTGGATGCCTATGGACATCACCTTCTCGACCATGAGGTCTATTAGAATCTCTTCGATGAATTTTTCTGTTGCACTAATTTTGTTCGACATGCACACTCAAGATCTGATAGCTCAGGTCGGTGAGAAATACTCAATGTAACAAAATGGATGGCTAGGTCTCAATGATCACTACACGAAATCAACTAGTTCTCTGCGGGCTCGGATAATCAAAATTGGCAAAAGTGTTCTCGGTGCAATTCTTGACGGGATAAATAGATAACGTTGTAACGATTTCTTTCAACAGGTTGCAAATCCTTATTCAATGCAATTCCATCCGTTATGGTGATGTCCCAATGGTCCAATGGCGAACTTCCAGGCCATAACTTCTTTTGTAACCATTCGGGAGCGTCGATTTAATGGTCATATTTCCTCCAACGGTCATATTTATCCACCATGGCGAAGTGCCATTCTATGTTGTACTGATATTCCAAAAAATTTCAAGTTCTGGAAACCTTTCTTTTGTGAATTATTCTATGGAACTTCTTGCAATTTTTCTAACTTTTCCCTCTTCTTACTGAGATTTCTGTCCTTCTTTCCTATAATCTGAGTTACTAGGTTACTCTTCCCATTTTGATTCTTATCTTCTCTTGGCATGAAAAATTCACACTGTGGAGGGTCTTTCATAGGGTTCAAGGGTAATACTTCTTCTCTTTATGGGGTGGGTGCTCTACTCTCTTGCACAGACAGGTGTCTCCAGTCTTCCTGTGTTCTTTCAACTTTGACATCCATATCTTTTGTCTTTAGTATCTTCGACTGGTTCTCTTGTTATTCCAGTAAGTGCACTATTCTCCTAGCCATGAAATCTCTTAGTTATTTCTTTTTCTATCATAGATCCTCCTCTTCTTTTTTCTTTCATATCTGATCTTTCTCAATCCAGGTTTTTCCTAGCAAGATAGAAAATGGGATGTTGTTCTCGACAAACTTAACGATATCAAATTCTTCTTCTAGTGAAGTGCCATGAGAACTCATTGATGTCTGGGTAAGTATTCCACATAGGGTTATCAACATTCCTCTAAATAATCCTATTCCTCCTAATGAAGGAACCATAACAGGCTTTCCCAAAATTTCCCATGTTATTTCCGTCATGATATTCACCTGTGTTTCCTCAACCATGACACAGTCTATCTCAAGGTCTCCTATTCTTGTTTCTATGTACTCTTTCTCTTTTAAGACCTCTGATAAGTTGATATCTCTATGATCATTCAAGGTTTCTTTCATCTGTAGTAATACCGTCGCTAGTTCTTTTTGAGGTTCTATTATATCCTTAGTTTCTTGGCTTGTCTCATAGTTTTATTGTTTCATATTCATCTTTTCAACTTTAGAAATCATTCTAGGAAAATCCAAAACTTCATGGTCCATATCTTTACAACAAAGAAAACTAGGTCTTCTACCAAGGCATTTCTTAGCAAGATGTCCCAGTCTTTTGCAACTATAACAAAGGGTTAATCCTCTCTTTCTCTTAAATGATCCCCAACGTTTACTGTACTACGCATTGGGATCACAGTAACTAGCCTGCAAAAAATTATTTCTAGGATCCTGCATCGACTTGTTAGTCCAAATAACATACCTTTCATTATTTCTATCATATCTATTCGTATCAAATCTTCTTTCTTCTAACTGTTCCCTAGGACAAAATTTATCAAACATACCTAGATCCATTCTTTCGAAACAAAAATTTTCACTTATCTTACCTTTCTCAAAGCACAAAGCTTCAAGGTATTACCTCTTTTCTTCATATCAGACTTCTCTTCTTAGCACAGAGCTTCACAAGTCAAGTAGAATATTGTGCACTAAAGCAACAAATCTAGGCACAAAGCTTTCTTTTCTACACTTCACAACAATCACAGTTTCAGGTCCCGACAATGGAACCATTTGTTAGCATGGGGGAAGACCCAGGGTTCAACACTTCAATAGTGCACCAACAAAACCCTAACTACTAGCCCTTTTGGCAATACCTGTGAAGAAGATGAATTCTCACCTGAGGTAGAGGTAGGGGTGGTTACATGACTCAAATGTATACAACCTAGCCGGGACACAGATCTGTGATCACACCACTCTAAAAAATAATCTAGTAGTTAACATTCATTAATATTTAACCTTTATTCACATTTCAGATCAAACCCTAATTACAGAGCAACGTAGTATTCAATAATATATAACACATCCAATCACTTAGCATGGAGAGATATATCAGATCTAACATTCATTCACCTTACCAAGAACTAATCAATTATACCAAATGCATCATACATAAATATATCGACACTAAGCATAAATCACATCACTAACATACAACCATAATGCACAAAGCAACCATAACACAGGATATATGTGGTTCACCCCAATGTGGGGCTACGTCGACCAACTCTTCTCGTATTTATTATCTTCTATCAATCTTCTACAAGCACAAAGCCCCAAAACCCTATTCTGCATAGGACAAGAGATCTACGCACCTCGCTAGATCCTCCTTCCCCAAGTTAGTCCACAACACGAAGCCTTCTTACAATCACTTAGATAGAAATCTAGCACTTAGCATCTTCCGCAATCGCATAGATATAACTCCAAAACTTAGAATATTCTCTTTATCCTCCCTTCCTACATCACCTAGGTATCATTTTATAGATTACAAAATGGGCCCAAACATGGGTAAACCCATGGGCCGACATCCCATACCTGTTACATAAACCCTAATCCAAAAAACTACACTAAAAAGGGGACGAGATCCCATGATCTCTGCTTCAAGTTGTGCTCCACCTTCTACCAATCTGTCGAAGTCCCAAAAGGGGTCAAACATGACCAAGGATCTCCAAAACTTGGTCAAGGGCCAACAAATTTATTTTGAAAGATAACTTTTGTTTATTCATGGATTACATGCTTATTCTAGAGTTGCTTGCTTAGATTAATAACCTCATTGTTCATAGTTATAGATTTCTTTTAAAGAGTTTTTCATTTAGATTAATAAGCTCACTATTTCTAGTTAAAGATTGCTCTGTACATTTAAAATAAGGTATATTGTTCAACTATATTTTAGCTCGTCTAGAATATTTTAAATCATCTTCTAAGATAGAATTGTTGACTGAAAATAGAATGTTGATCCTTAGGGTAAACCATTCTCTTTGCTAGTTAATATTTCCATTAGTTTTCCTTTATTCCTTGACTCATACTATGTCATAAATCTAAGTCTACTTACCCTTGTTGATAATTTAATTGAAGGAAATTAGGACATATAGTTTACCCATCATTTTTGGCATCGTTGCCTGGGAGTTGTTGAAAGGTAGAAAACAATTAGGAAGTAGATTATTTCTGAGTATTAATACTTGTTTGGTGGTGGGGGAAATTTAAGATGAGAGGTAAGAACCTGTGCATCTGTTATAGTAGGTTTCCCCAAAAACAATGGTAGTTTTCTTTTTCTATCTCTTTCATTAACAAACCTAGGGAGACAAAGGGTAGATATATCAAAACCAATCCAAAACTTCCGACCAAAGTTCCTTATAATGTTTTTGGGGGAAGGAACACTCCATCTATAAACTCTACAGAACAGTACCAGAAAATTCAAGTAGGGGATAACTCAACCAAAAAATCTAAAAACATTTCAGAAGGGACCAAAACTGGGGAAACCATAGAGCATAAAATTGAGATATCAACCATATTAGGATAGGAGGTAAAACCACTTGAGCCTTCATTAGAACCAACCAACACAACCTTTTCCTTTTTACCACCATCAGGGGATTCTAACTTTGTAGATATCATTGACCCTGAACAGGTGAATTCCCTCTTTGGAGGTTTAGAAAATATAATTGTGTCCCAAGTTGAAACAACAATTTCAACAGGCTCAAGCAAAGTCCCTAACAACCAGATAGTAGATAATTTTTCTTATCAAAGGAATATATTTCCTAAAAAAGAACCTTGGGATGCCTCATTATATCCAAAAGTAAAACCACTAAGGTATTCTCTTTTGGGGAATCAAATTAGTATGGATGATCAGGAGGATCACAATCATGTGAGACATGATGAGGGAGAAGAAGTAGGAAACCAGACAAAAACCACTTTTGGGTTTCCAATTTTGGATACCGCACAAAATGTTAACATGAAGAAACTTCCACTCTTTGAACTACCTACATTTTATGGTAATAGTAGTGAGGACCTAGATAACTTCTTGTTTGAGTTTGACATCTTGTGCATAAGTTATAAATACTTGCAAGATGCTAAAAAATTAAAACTATTTACTGCCACTCTTAAGGATTCTTCACTTAGATGGTTCATGGGATTAGGGGAGTCTAGTATCGTATCTCGGGAAGATATGAAGACCATATTCCTTAAGAAATACCAAGACTACTGAAAATCTAAATAATCTCGGAATGATATTTTTAAAATTCAACAATTAGAATACAAGAGTCTCAAAGATTATATGGAATGGTTTGCCTATACTTCACAAAAATCAAAATATCATGACCTTCCAGACGATGCAATCATAAATCTTTTTATTAAAGGAATTTTGGAAGAATATCTGGAAACACTTAACCTGATGGAATCAGAAGAGATATCCCATAAACCATTAATTGAGTTCCATGAGATGTGTATAAAATACTCGAGAGGTAGGGATAAAACTGGAAAGGGTGTTCGGGATCCCTATAGTAGAAAATCAAAAGGAGTTGATTCTGGTGGGATTACAAGAATATAAATAGGATGTAATGTCCCCGTCCATCAATGCCAAGACATGCTATGCTAGAGAACTCTTTTGTTCTCTCTATGGAACATACTGTAACATACCTGGTATCCAACTGAGCTATGCCACATAAATTTTTTGAACTACATGCAATTAAAATAGACACACACATAAATCTTACGGAAGCATTATATATAAAACTTAAACATAAAAATACATCTGTAAATACACATATTCACATTGAAATAATACTAAACATATACATGCAGCATATACAGGAAATACCCATAAAAATAAACGCAGTTATAACCACACATATGCTAACCCATAAAAATAAGCACGTAAATAACAATGCAACATGTAAATTTATCACACAATTGGAACTTATCTTGGTAATAATGTCACCAACTACGTGCAGACCTTCCACGAACCTCCTAGCCTTAGACCACACTGTTCATCACTCTCAACAGTGATTCACCCCCGAGCTGGGACTAAACTCCACCCGAGTAAAGGGATTCCTAACCAGGCTAAAGGCTCATAGACAATAGGAAAGACTCTGGCTCAGGTGCCAACTCAAAATAACAACCTACAGTCCCTCATCCCGCACATGCCTATCCCACCTAGGAATTGTTCCCCTTCTCTGCTCAACAGTCCTTTGGCTACCCCACTTCCTTTCTGGGCTTCTGCAATAGGTCAGATAGGAAGTCTCACAGCACTGTAGATGCAGTTTAGAACCTTCAAGAAATTAATTCCCAACAATTATCTCACCCAGAGAATTGCTCACGGGCCTGACAACCCACCTCGTCAATATCCCATGGGCCTGACAACCCACTTCTTCGGTCCAGCACCCAAGCTAACCAGATACACCAACACAAAATGGCTATGGATACAAGTTCATGTACAGTCATGAAGATACACAAGATAACTCAATGGGTGTGTGCATGCTCATGTATGATTGACTGGATGACTGAATGATGGGAAGAATCATTGAAAAAGATAAGGAAATGAACTAAGTTATAACAATATGTGTGCATGTCCCCAACTTGACACTTGTCATGTTGAGAGTTACTTTGGCCCACTTGTACCCAACTTTAGAACTTAGGATAAAATAATTATCCATACTTTGTGATTTAAGAAATATTAATATAATATTCCTTTTTGTCTTAAGCTCCCTAACTTATCCCTTTTTCCTTAACTTTTAGGCCCCTCCCTTTCCCTAACCAGTGGAATTTAGTCCCCCATCTCTTTTATCATGGTCGATCTGCGTGCATCGATGTATTTTATATTAACCATGAGTCATATACAAAATAAGCACATTGGCCTTTAACATCTAGGCTCTCTGGCCTAATCATCCCAAAACTGGCTCACCAATCTATAAGACAAAACATATACACAAAAGTCTCCCTGGCCTCAATATCCCGCACACTCAAGTTGTTGCGTGCGACATCCAAGAATGTGCACACTTCATCATTTTACAACGCAATGTGTGCACTATGCGATGAAATGTGCATACAAAAATGATATCAAACAACTCACCAGCTTAAGTACATTTTCATTTATATTACAATTGGGTTCAGCTTTAGGGATATTACATAGGAAACCTATTGGAGAACTTTAAAACTGATATTTTAAGTACAATAGGTTCCCAATTGGACACTTTAAATATTAAGAATAAACAGGAGGAAGAGAATGCAACAATGTGCATATTTTGTCCAAGGTACAAGAGGAAGCATTCCTCAAGGGAATACCCATTAGACAACATTTTAGTTTGTGGCTTCTATACTGAAGATCATCCAATTGAAAAATTCCGATCACTGCCTGGTTTATTAGCCATTTATAAAAGTGGGGATCCCAGAGAATATTCTTATGCACCTAGAAGGCCATGGAAGCCGAGGAGTCATCATATGTACCAGGATATACCACCTCAAGATCCACCAATAACCACAATAGTGGAACTCACCAAATTGGAAAAAATGGTCTTCACAATATGTTTCACACCATCCTTATTTACAAGGATGAAGAGGAGGACATACCTAGGGAAACACTCAGATTCCACCTATTCCTATGCCCACTCATACTTACCCACAATTTCCACGAAATATCCAACAACTTTTTCCAGGTTTTGTCCCTCCACCGTTACCTCCTATTCCACAACAATCTCAGCAATTTCAAAATACAAATTATCCAAGTCCAACATTATTACTAGCAAAACCGGTGGTTAACCCAAATAATAAACCAACTCAACCTCTTCATAATGTTGAGTTGCAAAATTTCCCAACATATGTTATTTGTCCCATTCCATTACATGAGATTCAACTAAGGTCGGGGGATTTTATGGATAAACGAAGGCCTTCAGTAGTCATCTAGGAGAAAGAACAAGATGAAACTCTTGACCAACCCATGGGTGAAACTAAGTGGGAAGATGTTATTATTTCCAAATATCAAGAACAAAAGCTTCCTCGAAGTGATTTTTTGCAAAATACAAAATCCCCTCCCTATCCAGAGAGATTAGCAATTGAAAAAATAATGATTCGACCAAAATTTGACATTATAAATGAATTAAAGAATATATGTGTCAAAATTCCCCTATTACAAGCAATAAACGATATTCCAATTTATAGTAATGTAATCAAGGAATTGTGTATCAAAAATCTAGGTAGGAAACATAAAGATCCTCCAACAGTACATTTGATTGGAGAGTTGTCTGAATACATATCAGAGCATCCTAGGGTCACAAAGTATGCAAACCCAAAGAATCATGTGGTAACGATAACCATTAATAAGATTCCCATTGTAAACTCTCTCATAGACCTAGGGGCAGCCATTAATGTTATGAATGTCACTACCTTAGAATAATTATAGTTGAAACACTTCCTTAGACCTACCCCAACTATTTTGGAATTAGCATATAAGACAAAAGTTAACCTGAAGAAATATTGGATGATATAATAGTCAGATTAGAATCATGGGAATATCTGTTAGAGTTCATTGTCATTCATTCAAAGGATCCTGCTAAAGGGAATCTTATCATCTTGGGAAGACCTTGGTTGGCCACAACTAATGCATTTATCGACCATAGAGAAGGTGAAATGACTATCTCTAATGGACTTTCTATGAAGAAACTTATGATATACCCACCACTCAACCTGTTATAGAGAACCTATGGTGGCTTGAATGTCCATATGAGAATGAAAATTGGGAAGAACATGTGTTTCCTAGTGATCACTCTAGGGCATTTCAGGAGAAAACAACGAAGAATGTGTTAAATCAATCCATTTCTATAATCACATGTGTTGATTTTCCTCAATCTTTTCCCCAATTTGAGTATATGTTTGGTGAAGAATTTCAATAAAAATTAGACCCATCAACTCTGTCTTCAACATCTTTTATCTTTGAGATAGATTAATCTTCTTTATATTATACCATGCCTTATGATATTAGTCTTGGAAAATTCCTACATATCAATTATGGACTAGATGCATACCAACAAGAACAATTAGTGAACATCCTTAAGGACCAATCAAGAGAATTTTCCTGGGAATATACTGATATGATGGGTATACACCCGGACACATGCATTCATCATATATATACCCAGGAAAAAGTAACACCTATTAGGAAACCTCAGAGAAGGATGAATCCAGAACTAAAAGATATAGTAAAGGAAGAAATACATAAACTATTGAATCTCGGTTTTATTTATCCAATTTCTGACAAGAAATGGGTATCCCCACTTGTAGTGGTTCCAAAGAAAGTAACTAAAAAATGGAGAAATTGTGTTGAATTCCGGGAACTTAATAAGGCCACTCTTAAGGATTATTTTCATCTTCTCTTCATCGACCAAGTCTTGGATACCTTGTCAGGAAAACGATACTTTTCTTTCCTTTATGGCTATAGAAGATACAATCAAATTCTAATAGCACCTGAGGATCAAAAAAATACTACTTTCACTTGTCCTAGGGGCACTTATACCTATAGGGTCCTACCATTTGGTATGTGTAACGATCCCTCTACATTCCAGTGAGAAACATTAGGGATATTTGTTGATCTCATTCATGACTGTGTGCAAGTGTATATGAATGATTTTACAGTATATGGTAATACTTTTCAAGAATCCCTAGATAACCCGAAGAAAGTTCTCATTAGATGTCAAGAGATGAATTTATCCTTAAGTCATGAGAAATGTAAAATGTTGTTGGCTGAAGGCATAGTCTTAGGGAATCATGTTTCATCCAAGGGGATTAAAGTGTATGATGCTAATATTGAGGTAATTGTCAAACTCTCACCACCAAAGACTCAAAAATAAGTGAGACGATTTCTTGGACATGCTGGATACTACTGGTGATTCATTGAAAATTTTACAAAGATTGTCGCACGAATGTTTGGATTGCTTACAAAATATGTTCAATTTATTTGGAATGACCATTGTCAAACCTCCTTTGAAACTCTAAAATCTAAATTATATGTGGCACCAGTTCTTAGAGGACCCAATTGGGCCCTTCCATTTCATATATCCAATGATGCCTCCAATACTTCAATAGGAGGAGTGTTACGACAAAAACAAGACAAAAAATCCTATGCCATTGACTTTGTGAGTAAGAAATTGACCCCTGTTGAGATAAACTATACATTCACTATTCTTGAAACATTCTGATTTCTGTTGTACATATGTAAATATTTTAGAGTGTGGTATTTGACAAACCATTTCAATTTTTTTTTGTAGGGATTCATCTAAAAACAAGTGGACAATTTCAAGAAGACAAAAAAGGGAAGTATTTTACTCTAAAATAAGATGTTTCTATGATGAAAGTTTGTCGTCTGCTTAAGCACCAATTGAATAATGAACATTTTTATCATGATTAAAAACTATGTTCTTTTTATCCATTCTTTTTTTTAGTCTTTTTACAAGATTTATATCTTCCTTTCTCTCAAGGCATCTTTCATGGCATTTTCTCACAACCTCCACCACTAGAGGACATAAGGAAGTGACATTTTATATTTTCAAACCTAGAGGTTACTAGTACAATCCATCCAGAGATCTTAGTAGGTGAGTAAAGTATCTTTATAAAAGAGTATCCAGAAGGTATGATTAGCAATTAACCATGGAAACATCAATATAACATCAAATAGAAGAAAGCGAGTAGGGACTATAGATACCTTTATGTTATTTTTCAATGGTACCATCCACCACACATTAAAAATGATTTATTGTACCATATCTTTAGATTGGATACGCCCACTTAAGTATCCCTTACATCAGGACAATCTATAAGAAATGCATAAAGAAGAATCATCCTCTAAGTCAAATGCGATCCTAGTCCATAAAAATATTTTTAGAGATGCCTCCCCATCTCCTTGCAAAAAGAAACATTCATATACAAATATTAAAGACTCTCTTTCCTAACTCTTCTTAACTATATGTAGGATGTTTTGTCCTATAGGTGGGGCCATATTTTTAACCGTCTTGTCAAACTAATTTGTGAAATTTATCTATACACTTGGAAACCATAAATCTTAGGCTATTGGAAGGATTGACCGGTTTCCTATATCTTTGATTGTGAAGTGTCACACTACTTAGGAGTGTGGGAGGGATTTCCCGAGTTAAAAACAAACACTAAAAGTTGCCCATTGGTATAGAAAGCCCATGAGAAGAGGAAGTAGGATTCAAAATTCTGTCATATTGTCTTTTTATAATTTCTCAGGGTATTATATTAGCATTTTTTTATATTGGCATGATAAACCTTATACTGTTGACATAATTATGTGTGTAACTGATAAGCCTATTGTACATCATACTCTACAATTTTTTTTTGTTGGCCTATGTTTATTTTTAATACAATGGAGGATTTTTTACAATCAAACATTCCTTGTAACATATACAGTTCGATGAAAAAGGAAACTAAATATGGACATTACAATCCTTTCTACCCTCTTGTTCACCATGCCTTCCAAGAATCTGCCAATCTTAGTAATATGGGCGAATAGTTTTCACCTACACAGGGGATCAGATGGAGTACCATATGGAGGACCGAATGGAGTGTCAAATAAGGTATTGTATAAACATTGCAACTACAAATGTGATTTTCATGCTTTCATTCAGGTATGATCACTGCGGTTTTATTATATTCGTTGAAGTGATGAATTAAGATTACTAAAAATAGTGTATCTATATTTTACACTTGTTAAAAGGGAAAAATAAATTTACAACTTCATCTTATGATCATAATGTCCAAGTCTTAGACATGGACATTGATCAAATATTTTATGCAATTTAATTTAACCTCCAAAGTACAAATCATTCAAATTTTAAAGCATGTGCAATCATGACCATGTATGGTGCCCGTAGATGACAAATACACCCACGATTTGACCTTTTCCATATCATTTGCATTAAGGCAAGAACACTCTATTCTAAATCGCTCATCCTCTACCCATTTTCCCCTCTCGCTTATCCCTTGATCTGCAACCATGTGAAATCATCATGAACCTTCATCCTATGCTGATCTATTGGCCAGTCCAGATTTTGAATCCTACTGATAAGTCTTTCTCTACACAGGGTGGGGGTTGTTCCTTGCTAGTATACAGGGGCACAATGACGATGTCTCCCTTCAATTCACTCTCAGATTTAATGGGAAATTTTCTCATGTAGGGTCACTAGTTTTTCCAGTCTCCAAAGAATCCATTGTTGTATCCAAAAAAATTCCACGAGTTGGGGACCGATAGTTCAAGCAACATCAACTCCCACGACAGAGTTACAACAAGGTGTTTAAGCCTGAATATCAAAATGTCTCCAAGACTAAAGGGTATTCAAAAGGGTGCATTGAAAATGAGTTAATCAATCCTCTGATCATTATCACCAGACTCATTACCTGTGAGGGTAAGTACTCCGTTTTCAAATCCTGTCATTTTCTCCTTTTGGCCCATTTTCATTTCAACAAACCTTTGAATTTTCACTTTTAATTTATGAAAAGTGTTGAAAATATGTCCTCCCAGGTCCACAAAAATGCGTCTAACCCTCATCACAACCTCTTCTATCATGGCCTTTTTAAATTAATTTTCATGTCAGAATTAAAGAAACAGGGTAAAACTTGGGAAGAATTCTTCTATCAGTTTTTGAACCCCCATCTCACAGTTAAAACAAGAAAGAAGTCTATTGATCCTGGGATTGTTACTCCACCTAACCCTCACTCTATTAAAACTCTGAACCCTCCAATTTATCCCATTTCATTATCTGATAAGAAATACAAAAAACCTATTGTTGACCCTCCATTATCTACAAGTCTTATTGGCTCTAAAATAAATAAATTGCAAGACTCTTTTCCTCCAATCCCTACAATAAGACGAGGTGCTAACCTATTTAAAGGGAAATAATTTCGTAGGAGCACCCAAATCATGATTGGAAGGACCGATATGAAGCCTCCAAATACCTCGTATCCTATCCATTTTTCTTCTAACCATGAAAGCCCTCACGAAAAACTTAGAGAATATTCTACAAAAGAATTTGAGCTTGCTAAAGAAATCAAGTCTGAGCTTGTCACACCTAGTATTCCTCACAAGGCCACTGTTACACTCTCTCCACATATTCCTACACCTTATAACAAATGTGACATGCCTTCTACATCTACTAAGAAGCCTAAGCCTTCCTCTCTTGACCAATCTGTTGAGCAATCCTAAAAAGAGAATGCTTAGCTGATCCAACGCCCGGAAGAATGTGAAACTGTGGATCGTCATTTGCACCATGAAAACGATGTACTTCAAGCAATGGTAAATTATATTCAGCGTTTGGTTGACCAAATGACTACCACCAATCATAGTTTGAGGATGAATTTGAATCATCTAAATAGGCCTAAGCAGAAATCTCAAGGACATGAGAGAGAGGTCTCTAAAGCTAATCTACCCCCTCCTTCATAAGTATAGCTATGTTTAGCAACCCATTTTTGTTGCAGAGGAACCTATAAACTCTTAAGCATGGGAGAAATGACGACTCTTTGTTTTGCCTATTTTTCCCTTTCCCAAATCCATTTTTGCACATGGAGATTATACAATTTATTCTTTTATTAGCTCTTTTTGAAGGTGTTATTAGGTCTCATCTGGAAATTTTCCATGGATCAACATAAGGTATGTATAATCCTTATTTGTGATGATTTTATGATGGTTTATCATTAATTGAGTAAGTACAATCTATTTATATTTATCGTTTGATCGAAATGGGTAGAAAGCGTGATCCAACCCTCGATTTGACCCTTGATCTAGCCCTTGATTCAGCCCTTGATCCAACCCTTGGAGTGCAGTGCAGTTTTGGGTTGGCATATCGACATGATCTTCTTGGAAAATACAAAACATGGGTTTTGTACCTGATCGATCTCTCCAAGTATGGAACTCATTACATTTAGATTCGAGTGATTGCGTCGACCTCTATTTTGAGTGCATGAAGCTATTGAGAAGATGATGTTTGTTGTCAATATTTAATGCATTTTATTTGTAGGAGAGTGTCGACCCTTTCAGTGGTCGACCTCTCAGCTATGTTTACAAACTCTATAAGTACTGGGAGTCTCTTGGGACGAACACACATGATTTTTATATACACAACTATTATCTTGAATTTCTCTGTAAAAAATCCGTTCTGATGTTAATATGAATGATATGCTAAGTTTGTGACCATACAACAAGTTGGAGTAGTGCCACAATTGTCTGGGGGGCTCACCAGTTGTCTGGGTATCTTAATTTGTTGTGTGTGTATATATATATATATTGTATTTAACTCTCTTGTGTGCAGGTTACTTGATGAAATTGTATTTATCTTCGTATATTGTTTACACGTTACTAGTGATTGTTTATATCTAACTGTCCATACTATGATATCTAATGTATTTTATGTTGGTCGTGTTTTATTAATGGATACATGTTCATAGATATCTAACTGTGCAACCATATCTTTCTTTCCCTATTTTATAAACTGTAGATTACTTCACAGATTGGTTATTTAGGAAGTGTTTATAAAAGCTACGTCTACTTCATTAAGTTGCAAATTTCGATTACTTCCCATAGATTTGCATAAATTGTTAACTCTATTTCCAACATCAGAGTGATAGGATAAGAGCTGATTCCAAATCTCTTTTTCACAAGGATTATAGACTGTATTAATTCTAAGAATATGCATTGATATCTTCATAATGGCAAAGCTCTCCATATATTTTCTTATTCATACTCTGCATATCTCTGTATAAATTAGCATCAAGTTGATTCTAGTTGAATTATCAGTAGTGTTAAGGTTCCATCATGAAAGAATCCTCCACCCTAGACATAACCATTACATTTAAATGTTATCATGATGATGTTCATTTTCAATAAGTGAGATTAGTGAAATCATAGGGTTTATTTCCTGTAAGATAAGAGTAATTGTGAGTTTTTGATGAGATGCTTTAAGAATAGAGTTCATTTTGAAGAATTGATTTTGAAAGAAAACTTGTGTTTATTCAGGGATTGCTTGCTTTTTCCAGAGTTGCTTTGTTAGAGTAATAAACTCACTATTCATAGTTATAGATTTCTTTTAAAGAGTTTTTCATTTATATTAATAAGCTCATTATTTATAGTTAAAGATTGATTTGTACATTTAAAATAAGGTATATTGTTCAACTAGATTTTAGCTTGTCTAGAATCTTTTAAATCTATCTTCTAAGATAGAATTGTAAACTGAAAATGGAATGTTGATCCTTAGGGTAAAAAATTCTCTTGGATAGTTAATATTTTTGTTAGTTTTCCTTTCTTCCTTGATTCATATTGTGTCAAAAATTTAAGTCTACATACCCTGGTCGATAATTTAATTGAGGGAAATTAGGACATATAGTTTACCCATAAGAAAGTTTCTCACTTATACACTTATATTGATCATTTTTTAATAATAATACTATTTTCTCATCCAATTGATATCTTGCAAATATTTGAATTTTTATTCCATGGACATATTTGTTATGAATTTTAATGGATTATGTTGTTGTATGTGATAACATTATATATTTTCACCATATGCTTCTGTATCTTGGTTGTTGAAGACAAGTTGTAGGTATAAAACTTTGGGTCACATGCTCAACGGTGGTCTTTATCGAATGTTCGGATGAGGTAGGCTCTTTATATTGTCTTGTTAGAATTTTCATTTATATAGAATACATGGGATTAGAGTTGATTTCTGTAGTCATTCCATCTATTGTGGTTTACCCCATGCCATAGAGTGATTTTCCTCGTAACATCATCCTTCCGATCACATACCCCGACAATGACATTGGAGATTCATCATTGCTACCATTCACACTCTTCATTATTGGAGTTCTCCATTGGAGTACCTATACTCCTGACATCACAATCGACTCTGATAACCCTCCCCTGATAAACAGTTGGGATTTCATTCCACTCACTGCTCGATTGATGACATTCATTCATTCTTAGAGTTGACGGTCTTATGGATACAGTACCCACATTACATAGATTTATGTCTATTTATTTGTTAGTGAATGTTCCTTCACTGCCTCAGATCAAATCATTGTCTTCTTCTTTCGCATAACAATATTGTTCGTAGTTGAATTCTGAGGTGAATTATGCAAGATAGTTTGAAGTTAAGCCCATTTTCCCTCCAAGAAATAAACATCGGTAACACTGGCTTATTACTTTGCAAAGTTTCGCAATATTAAACCTTGAGCTTATTACCAGAGTGAAACTCTCCCGAATCATCAATCTATTCCGTGAGTGGACGGCTAGTTCTTTTTGTGTAACAATATTCGAGTTGCAACTTTGGATGGTTTGCGTTAACACACTCAATGGTCTCTGTTAGTGCTCAAAATGTACTGGTAAATTTTAGTGCCTTCATCCAATTTAGGCTAGATTTTCCATTATGCCGATCTTTAGCCAGTGTCACGATTTCAAAAGTTTCCATTAAAGTTTTAACAAGCTCCCATTGATTTATTTTGTCCAGAGACTCCGATGAATTTTCCTTCTGACCTGCATTCCAAATTACCTTTTATTAGAGCCTAAAACCCTAGTTTTATGCCTCTGTAGATTTGCAAATAAAAAAAATATATTTTTATTTTTGTTATTTTAACCAAAAATATGGTGTGTTCTTTAAGCATCTTAAATTTATCCAAAGTCAAGTTTATCAACCAAGTTAGTGCATATACCAAAGTCCACCAACACAAACTGAGCCATAAGCCCAGCGCAAGCGCCAAACCTTCCTATTTTCCACATATCTCATCGAATACCATATGAAAGTATTGGAAAATATTAACATTTGATAATGTTAACTCCTGACAAATGTGGGATTTGGATACTAAGAAAATATAAAAAAGAAAACACAAAACATAGATAGTTGATAGGTGCTTGAGATTGCAGGTGCCAAGAGATTGTGCAAATATCGTTTTTGGTTATCTAGTTTCTTGCAGAGTTTAAGGTGTATCATGTCGAGATTGTGTAGGTGTCAGAGACAATGAGATTACATAACAACCCAGATGCTAGATGTGAGAGAACATGAGGTAAATCTCATTGTTATGGTCATAGGGGAACTGTCAAAGTACAATGGAACCTAATAAATACATACAACAAGCTTATTGAGATGTGCCTCAGGTCTTTAACACATAAATCAAATTGTAACATTTGTCTCTGAAATCCAACCACAAATACACAGTCGTTACTCATATGCCAAACAAATCAATAGTGCAAAGTCTCAGGCTTGCATAAGGGTAGAGATATTATGATCTAATGCTTCACGATTTGAAGATATTTCATTTCAAAGAAGCAGGGAGGTTTCTTCTTTATCTTTCACTGCTAATGGTGGGTGAGGGCAGTCAAATATCATGGCAAGGTAGAGAACGAGAACATCTTCCAGGTTCTTCCAATGACAAATTCATGATTCCTTCGAATTTGGAGAAGGTTAATCACCATGATCGAAATGCTATCAAGCACTTCATTGAACAAATGTATTTCAAGTTTTGATAATATTAGATCAACCATTTTCATGGGAGGCACAATTTTAACATTTCTTTTTCATGATGATTGGGAATAGGTTTCAAAGTTTTTGGACATCAGTTGTAAAAACGATAAATCCATCAAAGTGTTTTGTTTTAAATACATTGATTGTTTGCACGAGAAAAATATTGTTCCTGGCATCAAACTTTACAAGGGTTTAGTCCCATTGATAGGATCAAATAATGAATCTTGGTGCTAGAGTCTATATGGATTAGCCTCAATATCTGTCGAGTATTACAAATAGGGTGCAAGATTTTCTAAATGGCGAACTGTTTTCGGCATACCAAACGAGCCATCTGACTTAGCTGTCAAGGAAATTGCCTGGAGACTTGAATGTTATATTTCCCTTTATCGGGACAATGGCCTTGTGCCCATTTTGGAGCCAGAGATTATGCTGAATGGAGACCATTCCATTGATAGAGCCCTTGAAGTGGCAGAGATAGCCTAGACTGAGGTTTTCTTCTACTTGGTAGAGAACAATGTGTTGTTCAAGGGTATTTTGTTAAATCCTAGTATGTTCACTCCTGGTGATGAACACAAGGAGAAAACAACCCCATAATAGGTTTCATATCACACTCTTAAAATGATCAAGAGGAGGGTGCCACCAACTATTCTTGGAATTATTTTCTTGTTTGGAGGACAGTCCGAGGTTGAGGCAACTTTGAATAAAGGTTGGTTTCAAAGGAATTCCATTTGAACCTTGCCTCATCTTACAGAGATAGTGGTTTTTCTTGGAGTTTTGGTTTTATCACTTTTGACAGTGAGAAAGTTTTACAAGAGGTTGAGAAGCAACATGGCAAGTGTATCTTAACACTTTGAGGCAAAGTTTGAGAGCTTTGACAGAGACTCGAAAGTTGTTTGAGAATCCAAATTGTAAGAGAAGATGAATGATGTCTTTAACAAAAAATGGAAACCAAAGATAAATGGAAGAGGCACCTGGTAGACAATTAATTAGTCAAAGATCAACACAGATTCAAGGATACAAGTGGCAGGGCATAGTAGAAGACCTACAGGAAAAGATTAATTGTATGCAGCAAAAAACCACCATGCCAGAACAAAGGAAATTCATTTTTGTAGTTTTTAAGACTTTTTGAAGACCTGCACTTTCGGTAGCTTAGACCAGTTCCAAAAGGCATTGTTAGCTGCCAAAAGGTCTTCTTTCAACAGCTAACCCTACTCCGTTTCAGGTCTGTAAGCTACCGAAAGTGCAGGCACTGGTAGAATAGTCATATTGTTGCCCATATCACTGATTTTTTTTTTCAGATCACGTGGGAGTGGTTTCTTATGAAAAATAACAATTAAGGGAATAATAATCATCATCTTTTTCCAGTTTTTGAGGCAAATAACAAGGCAAGAAGACCAATTGGCCTTTCTATTTTTGGTCAAGAATTGCTCAACTGTCACAAAAGGATGTCGATCTGTTTTTGTCATCATTTCACAATTTATTGAAGATTATGAAGATCATTGCAATTGTCGAAGATTGTTGAAGACTTAGTGATAAGGGTTTGACCTTTAAATTAGGTCTTTATTCTAGACATCATAGCAATTTGATTTTGTTCAATTTTTAGAATATCAGATCCAGTTTTATAGGATCTTGAACTGTTTTGTAAAGGATATAAAGCCTAGTGATTTGAAGGATTGGAGGATTGAGTTTGGAGACTAGACCATGCTGATATTGTACTGAGACCTTTTACATGTAATTCAGATCACAAGTTCCTTTCACTGTTTATGTTAGATTATCATCTTCTCTCTTTTTTTGTGCTTGACTGATTACTGTTGTCTAAATTTATCTAGTTCCAAATGACTGTCATCTCATTGGTCAACTCATAAACACTGATTTAATAAGTAATATGTGCTATATTTATTCATCCCATCACACATCTGATCTGGTTGATAGATAAATACTTTCTTCACCCACCACTCAGTTACTCATCTGATTATACAGTTTTGAAAGCATTGTCTCATATGATTATATTGCTAAGTGTCTTAAGTGTGAGTGATTAGTTTATGTGTCCCATTTGATCCAACCTACAAATAAAACCAAAACATATTTTAAGCTACCAGGCTTCTTCTACCTACAACCTAAGAAGGATTCCTGGAGTGATAACAAATTGTCATCGTTGCTGGGGAAAGGAGATTGAAGCAAGATTCTCTGGGAGATGACATAAGCTCCATATTTGATGATAGAAAAAGACTGGGCATCATTTGGTTGTGATCATCTATATAGCGACTCCATGAAGGACAAATTCAGTGGCGACTCCATTGTTCAGAAATTCGTTGGCGACTCCATTGGTATGAAATAAACTAGATATTAGCTAAGAGGTATGCTTTCTGGGATTTTTCAAAGATTTTAGGTTTCTCTAA
Source organism: Picea glauca (assembly GCA_000966675.3). NCBI lineage: Eukaryota > Viridiplantae > Streptophyta > Pinopsida > Pinales > Pinaceae > Picea > Picea glauca. Next base: position 646,762 of record JZKD02S0500740.1, on the reverse strand, counting down.
TCTAGTTCCTAGTAGAGATGAATGGGAAGGAAACCTTCCCATATTTTGAGGAGAAGATTGGGAAATACTAGCTGAACATTTGCTGGATTTTCATGATTACATTCATCAATTGCAAGTTGTGCATGAGGATGTTTAGATCAAGCTCTTTGGGTTTTCATTAGAGGGACTTGCTCGTGATTGGTACCAGTCTCTTCCTATTGCTAGTATCATCTCTTTGGCATATTTTCATGCTGCCTTTCATTTTTTTTGCAAAGGAATATTTTCAACTGACCTTCTATATCCTGAATGTTTTCATGAATTTAATTTATTGAATAAAGATTCAAAAATTCATGAAGATTTTGCTGCAGTAGAAGATATATCTCATTATGTGTTGATACTGAGAAGGGGGTGAATCAGTATAGAGTACAATTTGAAACCTTTTTCAACTTATACTTAAACCATTCAACTATATCCAATGAGCAATGAACAATAGTATAAGAGTTACACCAATACACCACAATACACCATGCACAATATATGAGAAATAATCAATAGTTATTGATCAAGGGAAGTAATGACTTCCAAAGGTAGCTATAGATTTCAAATGTAAAGGGAGGGATAAAACTACAAGAGGAAGATACAATACTCCAATATCAAGAGATTTCAACTCTCCATCCTTGCCCCTTCCTTCCACCCAATAATATATGAGAGATAATAAAAATTTACATTTAATCATCACCATCAACCAATCATCACATAGAACCTGATAATGTTTTCAGAGACTTCTTCAATTTATGCAATTCTTCAATTCTTGGAGTACTCTGATTCTAAATATAATATTACGCAATTTATTCTCTGAAAATCCTCCAAGTTTCACTCCTTGAATCCTCCCCAAAAAGAAGTTATAGAAACAATGGTAGACTTTATTCAATTCTAGTATATTCAAGAGACCGAACTTGTACAAAATGCCCTGTGCTCCATATTTAACAGCCATTTCTGAAACTCATACACAAGAAACAAAATTCCATACTCGTTCCAATGAAATTTTTCCGATGTCATTTGGATTCTATATGAAGAAGTTATGACTGTTTTACCCGGAACACCTGTTTATTGACTAGCTTCAAGACTGGTCACAAACCCTATCTTCCACAGAGTGTATCTCCATAATTATAGCGAATCAAGAGATGAAATTTTTAGAAGAGGTACCTTGATATGTATTCTCAATACCATATCAATTTCACCATCTGAATCATTATAGAAAAAAAGTTATAGCAAAAATGGTAAGATGACCTGAAAATGACATACCTTAGAACACATCACCAAAAGACTTCATCCTCCCTTGAAATCCAACCCTCTTTACTTTTTATTTCCTATGAAATTCGACTTGTATAAAATGAATGTATAATGATTTTTATTTATACCATTTATTTCACTTCCTTTTAACATTAGGGCCGACCTGACACTTTCTTATTTTGTAATTCTTTTCTTTAATTATCTTCAGGGCATACATGTACTTCCTTCCTCAATTCACTTTGTCATCTTAAAAAATTCATTTCTCCTCAACCATGAGGATCCACGTGACGTGCCACATACCACCAGAAACAACATGATGTATAATATCCATTCATGGGTATTGTATATTCATGTGCATTGTCCTTCATGTCCAAATACCTTTATCAATCTTGCGGTCCAAAACCCATGACTAGGGTTGACATCAATGACAACAACCAATCTTCCAACAATCTCCCCCTTTTTCATTGACGGAAAAACTCATGCTCCCCCTATCATCATGATCCCAATTTCTCTCCCCCATTGACGTCAATGGAAAAGGTTAGGGCTGCTCCCCCTGAGTTTAATGAAAAAATGTAACTCTCTTCTTTGGTGCTGCTGCCCCTGAACATGTGGCACTCAATAATACTTCATCCTTATTTTTGGTCTTTGGGACATTTTCTTCCTTAGAATCCTTTTGTGTGGCTTTTGTCTTCTCTTTCTTATTCATGTCTAGGATGTATATGTTGTTCAATCTTCTTGTTGCAGTTGCAACCAATCTTACTGAGTTATTTTCTTTGATTTTACATTTTCAGGAATCAAACGTAAGAGTGTATCCTTGATCACACATTTTACTAACACTGAGTAGATTATGATTCAAGTCTTCAACCAATATAACATTATTTTCTTTTACATTCTTTCTTCCAAGTGATACTACACCTTCTCCAAGTATTTTGGTAGATGATTCATCTCCAAATGCAAGATTGCCACCATTTCTCTTCAAGCTAATGAATTTGTCTTGATCCCCAGTTATGTGTGAAGAACATCCACTGTCTATGTACCATTTATCTTCTTCTTTACATTCTTCAGTGGTCAATGATATTCAACAATCTTCATTGTTTGGAATCTATTTCCTTCTCCATACTGTGGTTGGCATAGGGACATCTTCATTCATAGATCTGTAATCTCGTGCTTTGTGACCAATATAATTACATTTGTAGAATGCAATATTTTTGTTCATTAATGGGGAAAACGAATTATAAATTTTGTTGACAAATCCATGATTATGTCCATATCTTCTATTTACACCATTCATGTTTCTTGCGTATGTGTTCCTTTCATTGATTCTGCAATTAATTGACTTATGTCCAAAATTTTTGCAAGTATAACAATGACCAAGAAAGAAATTTTGATACCTTGGAGTAAGTGGGCTTCTTTGTGATGT
>JZKD02S0500740.1:612636-632516 GCA_000966675.3 Picea glauca | reverse complement strand
TTCTTCCTTCCTCCTTTTGTATGGGTAGCTAGGGCTTGATCATCATCCCTTTCTAGTAATGCTTCACGGTTGGCTACCCTTGTCTCTTCTTGGATGCATTCTTCCCATAGGCTCTGAAACTGTAGTTTCTCCTTTCTAGCACATATCGTTTGGATGAAGGCATCCCAAGGTCTTGTGAGACCATTTAGGGCCATCATTATGAATTTGTATTCATCAATGATGTCTCCAATTTCTTTTAACTGTTCTTTAATTTCTGAGATTCAGGAGAAATATTCTTGAATCATTTCTCCTTTTTGCATCTTGGTATTCTTCAATTGAGATCTTAGATTCATCATTTGGTTGATGTTATTTCCTTCATATAGTTTGCTTAGAGAGTCAAACATATCCTTCAGAGTTTTCTTGGATGATACATATGGGATAAGGTGGTCTTTTATTGAATCTACAATGATTCTTTGAGCCCTAATTGAGTCCTTTTGATGCTTTGCTTTCTCTACCACATCTTCTAGTTCCTCCACTTCTTCTTTGATGAATTTTGCTAGGTCATTCTCTGTAAGGATCAGACTGATCCTATACTTCCAAGCACAGAAGTTGTCTATTCCTTCTAGTTTCTCAATAATCTTTGTGCTTGCAGACATCTTGTACTTGAGGCTACGAAAAATGACCACAAATGAAAATGCTTAAAATCAAATTTTGACCTTACCAGGAGGTGTGCTTGGCTGAGGCGAGTAGCCTGGTGTACTTGGATCTGAGAAAATCCAATTTTTACCCCTTCAAATCTGATCTGCAGATTTTTGGACTGGTGCTTTTGGTACTTATGGTACTTCTAGTACTGGTTTTCTGGTATTTCTGGTACTTTTTTGAAACTAGGGTTTCACTTTCCGGGAGATCCTGCTACTGAAAAGGTGTGCTCTAAGTGCCAAAATGATCCTTGGGGGAGGGTGCAACTTTCTAGGTGGTTTTAGGGCTGAAAAGATTCACTTTTGAAAAACCCTAATTTGCAGGTATTGCAATAGTGACGTTTTTCTCTTGCGAAATATGCTTCCTTCAGGTTGGCTCTAATACCATGTTAATGTTTATGCCATTATTATAGTTCTTTGCATTTCAATAGATAATAGCAACATAAGAACAAGATCACTGAGAAATACACATTCACAAGAGACACAACATTTATCTTGGGAAACCCTCTCGGGGAAGAAAACCCAGCAAAAACTTCCTTATCATAAATTGCCAATACAATGTTCAAGAGATAAATCAAACCAATACAGATAGTCCTCTCCAAAAGATGTGCCACTCTTCTCCTTCTCTCTAACTGGTAAGTTGTAGCTTGCCTCTTAAGAATGAGCAAGTGTGTTGTGTGATAAAGTGAGGCGCTAGCCTCTATATATATACAAAACTGGCACGTGTGAAGGGTCTTCACTGGCAGGGCTGACCTCTCACTCTGGGTGGGTAAACCCACCTTTAATTTAATTTTGGGTCTCAATAATGACTATTGGGGTCGACTTCTTATTATGCCTATTACAATTGTCCATTGACCAATCCTCAATAGGGGATTTGGTCCTAATACAATACCAACATGATTAATCCACAATGGGGATTAATCCTATGAATAAAATAATAAGAATAATAAGAATACTCTTTGCAGCTACATTATTTCAACAAGAATGAAATATCTACATTTGAACATGCTTTTAACTTCTGCAAATTTTTTGTTTCTCACAATATTACTGATAGAAATATCATTTGCAGGTTATTCACTCTCACATTTGTACGTTGGGTTAAGAGCTGGTGTGAGACTTTGTTGACCAGTTGTATTCACACATGAGAACAATTTATGCAAGAATATGTCCATTCTTTTGAAAATTATGATTATGATGATTTGTGTGCAGATATATCAGAGCTTAGGAAGAAAAAGACGAATCTCTTCAATATTTTGTTATCGAATTTACTAATCTTTGTTGTAGATTTCCTTTGGATGATAGGCCCTCTAATAGTGATTTGATTTCTTTTTTATTTTCTTTTACTAATGAAACATATGGGCCAATGGATGATGAATATAAATCATGTTTTAATCGTTTCCCACATGATAATTTGGATTTAAATAAAGATGTTGAGAATTGTAATGGTTTAGATGGAGTTCATATGTGTGGATATTTCGTTACTGTGGGGAATATAGAGAATATAGATAATTCGTTTTTGGAAAAAGCATATGTATCCTCTCATCACTCCATCCACCCTTTATTTTCTTGTGAGAAAAAGAGGCCCTTTCTGTAAATCCGAGTTCAAATTTTTCCTTAGTTGACCAAGAGGAGGGTTTTCCTGTTGACAATGGGACACTTCGGGTCACACCGATGGTTATGTCAGGCTCTCATTATCCTCTCTCGTATTTTTCATCACAAGGAATGGAAGAGAAAGCTATGTATTGAACTTTAAATGTTGATCACTTTGTCAATGAAGAAAATATGGACACTCATGAAATGAATTCTTCCTCACCCATGGAAAATTTGAAATCAATTCCTATTGATTCAATTTTTTCTACTGTTACAAATTCTCCTGATATAACTGACATATAGAAAGAATATTTTCCTACTATTGATGGATAATTTATTAAGAATTCTTGTTCTGAGAATTATTTTCATTTTTGCTCCCCTCTTCTCACTATGAATATACTTTGGAATATATTTTAGATCCTCATGTTGTGTAGGAGAAAGACAAACACGCTGACATTTTCACTTCAGGAAAATAAATCAACATACAATACACACGTCTTTTATCACAACAATTTACCTTTTTCTTGGATGAGAAAAACCATCTTCAGGAAGAACGAGTTGGTTGTGAAACAATTCCTAGTATGAAACCCACCGATTCATAATCATCAAACAAAGTTTTTAAAGAGGAGGAACTGCCATTTAGGGAGTCACTTTTTGAAAATATTTGTTGTTCTAGAGAGGATTTTAATTCTCTAAATTCTTCCACATATTATTATTTGTATCATAATATTTTTAATGCTTTAACTTTTCAGGAAGCCACCCATTCTTCTATTTAGATAAAATCAATGGGGATGACCCCTTTTAAATTACTTGATGGTGGTGATAGGCATATGGAATATAGAGAGGATATCGCCCCTTCCCATGAACTTATTGATTCTATGCCTTACCAATCTTTTTCATGGGATGAAAAGAATTCTGTAGAAAATGTGTATCAAAGGATGTCTTCTTATTTTTCATCTTCATTTTTTTATTAGTAGAGATTCTTCATGTTCAAGTATCCCTTTGGTTGATATTGTTAATGTTAATTTATTCCGCCATTATCCTGAAGGTTCTTATCATACCATGGTGGATACTAGTCCATGTAGATCATTTGTTTCCACTAATTAGTCTCAAGTTAATGGTTACTTCAAGTATGAGTCTTGGGAGGCTTTCCAAGATGATGAAGAACTTCAGTTTATTCTGATGGTTATGTCAAGTCCTCATTCTTTTAGTTTTTCTTCAGGGGTAAAATAATTTATAAGCACAATGATTATCTCACTGAGCACACTTTACACATGTTATATGCATGATTCTCATTTGGTATTCCACTTTCCTTTGAACTCCCTCCATCAATTCTACGATAGTAGTGCAAGATATCATAATATAATTGAAGCATGGTTGGAGAGATCTTACACAGATCGATTCCTCGTGAATTGTCACTATGAAATTTTTAGTATGCTGAATAGAGTTTTTGATGTTTTAATTCTTCCTACTTTTAATATGTTATTATTCCAAGTGTTGTCACTTATAATTTATATTGAACATATGTTTGGAGGATTGGGATTACTTGGATGACTACATTGACATTATGAATTTACATAGCTTGTTTTTAAACCATTGTAGCATAGGATAGGGGTAGGGGTAGGGTAGAATAGATTAATATATTTTTTTTACATAATTTATCTTTTATTTCTTGTTTAATTGTTTTATGTTTGCATTTTATTTTCAATATTGATTTTTGATCAATAAAAAAAATATCAGCTAAGGTGGAAAGAAACAAAAGTCTTGCACACTAATTTTCCCTTAATTGGATTTTTCAATTTAATTTTGATATGGGAAAATTTACTTTATATCATGCTTAAATTTTTCTATGTGATGGGTAATTTTCAGATCAATGATTTTTATATATGATCATCATGTCAAATCTTGTCCAAGTATGTTTTCATCTTCCAATTGGAATATTTTAAAATGAAGATACTATTTAGTTTCTCTTGGGATGAAAATGAGCACTCAAATATTTTCAATCATAATGCGAATACCATTCTAACTGGAATCTTTTGCTTGATGGAATTTCTTATGAGTGTTAATCTTGTTATCCCATACACTTTGAATTTAATTTTTGAGTATTAAATTTCTTCCCATATGAAATTCAAGCCACTCTAAATCCTTATAATCCCCTGAAATGATTATTTTTCCTTGGGTTTGAAGTTTTCCAAATCATTTCTTTCACATTCATTCTTTTCTTCAATTACATTCATCCAACATGAATTGTATTCATAGACGTTTTCTTGCATAAAGAGATTAGCTGATTTTTATTTCATTTGAGTTATTTTCGATTAGCACTTTTAGTTTAAATTTTTGGGCACTGGTTGCACATGTCTTATGCTATGTTTAGTTATTTTTCATGGAGGATTTTCATATGTTATCTTGTGGCTCTCTTCACCCAAGTTTCGTCTCATACACAACAACAAGAGCCATTCATCCACAGTGTCTAGATGCATGTTTTGACAATTCTAGACAACATGGTTATTTAAATATTTTGCTAATATGTTTTTCATAAAATTACTTGGGAACCAAAATTTTTATTCCCCAATACATCGAATGACCAAAGACTCAATCTCACCACTGTCCATTTGATGGATGTTTTAGAACTGATATTTGCTTCAACGATATATTTTCATCATTTAGGTTTGTTGATTATGGGTCGCTCATTAGGGTTACATTCTTGAGAAGACTTATTTTTATCATGGTTGAGAACTTTACACTCATATTATGTTGGATCGATTCAAATGATTGGGAGTTGTAAGTATCTTAATGAAATATGTCAATGCAACTTCTAATATTTTAATTTTGAATCTTCACCATTTACGATTTTAGCCATGATAGTGATTTTTCAAGATATCACTTCCTTTAGGGAGCTATAACTCATCAATATATTGAGCCCCACATTATTAAACTCTCCTTTAACCCAAAAATCAGTTTATTCATTATCAGAAAAGAAAAGCATTGCTTGGGTCATGCCGATACTTCTGCTATGTTGATCCCTCTTACTCATGAGCTTGCTGATTTTTCTTTTTCAGATTATATGCCTTATTATTTGAATGGAAAACCTACCTAGTGGAGAGATAATCTATACACTTTTTTTTTTTTTCATTTCACTTTCCTCTTATTATTTGACATATGTAATCTTGAGGAAGTAGAATTTATGGTTTCTCCTCTTGTAAAACTCTTGAGATATTGAGGCTAGTAGTTTCATGAACTTTCCCACCATACTAATCTTATCACCCATTAGAAATTTGATTTTAATCACTTCATTCAATTTCAATTTCTAATTGTATCTTCATTTGAGTTGGAGAAGTCAATATATCTAGACTATGACGTGAGATCAGTTGCACCCTTACAATGTGTCTTGATTTCTATCTTTTGATGATGATTTCGTCTTTCCTCTCCCAAGAATGAATATGATCATGCAATGTTTCACATAATTGTCATCAATAATCAGAGGAAACACATGCCTTAGGGTGAAATGTTGATAATTTTTCAATCATATTGTTTAGTGGATTGGTATCTTTGGAAGATAAATGGGATTCAAGTCTTATGTTATTGTTTTCTTATTTGATTGACTCTGATTTCAGGAACAAGACATTGTATCCAGAGATCCAAATATCACAACAATCATGACACTAAAGTATTTTGGTGAAAGGAATATTGAGGGAAATCACATAGTGATCATATATCATGAAGAAGGTTGTGATATTTGATTGAATGGACAACAAATCCATAATTGATGAAAACATTGGTATTTGCATAAGTTTTATGACAATCCACTTAGTTTAAGTTTACATTATCTTAGCATGTTTTTCCTAAGATTCTTTTTAATTTCACAGTTTAATTTTGAAGTTCAGTTTAATTTTAATAAGTTAGTCATTTAGAGGAAGATATTTTCCCAAACTATCTATGAGATGATCACACCATTCTCTTTTGTATGCAGGATGGGAAAATGGCTTGTGCAATCAACAACTTTGAATATTTTCTCTTGAAATGAAGGAAAAGTAAGGAAGTGTTAATCTAAAATTGGATTCTAAAGTTCCTTTGCAACATTTTAATAAATGAATATTGTAACCAACTCAAGAGTTGATCATAAATATATTCTCATTCATTTATTCTCAAATTGTTTTTTGATCTACTCATTGTTTGGAGTCATTTTAATGACTATTTTGATAACATCCATAGATGTAATATCTCTTTTCATTATCATAACAAATATTTTGTATTAATGATTATCTTTTATGGAAAAGAGAAAATGGTTCTTTGATGGGAAACATGAAATGTAATTTCTGTTATTGAGAATTCAACATTTTCAAAATTGCAAAGGGACTACATATGTTACAAAAATATGAGAGCTAATGGGTTTGTGGAATGTTCAATGCCATTGTCTTTTGAAAATCTATTTTGATTGGGAATATACATTAACTTGTGTTGCTTGATTCCCAAAAGATTGTTTTGTTGCACTAAATGAAAAGAAATTGTATGTGGAAATTGGATTGGGGAATTGTGTTGCAATTTTGTTTTCGTTAGATCATCAATTCTTGTACTCTAGTTTGTTTTCATTTCAGATCAGAAACTATGGGAGTATTTTCATTAGGAGTGATGTTGAATGAGTAACATTTCTTGAATGGATTTTTTCCCTTGGCTTACTTTTCTAGCTTTCAATGAAAATCTTTCATTGTTCCTGAACCAGATTTTTTGCTTGTGGTTGGGTTCTATTCTTATATTTCTCAACCACTTTTCATCCTTTTGATGACTGACATTATAGCTTTATATTTATTTTATTTTAGTTTTCTTCTTCATGAATTGACTTCTGATTTTATCCTTGCTTTCTGCTTGTACAAATTCCTTCCATATTTTGATTTGACTTAATCCAGGTGGATATTGATGGCCACCCACCTCTTCCACCCGGATCACATACAACTTTCATCTTGGTAGTTACAGTTTTTATCAGGGCAATTTTTTCTAGATTTTTATGTTCTAAACTTTCGGGGCCATTTTGAGGCCCTAAACAACATTTTTTGGGCCCACTGGAGTCACATTGTACACTTTATCCAATCTGTGACAACATAATGTGCATTCCTCAAATAGACCTTTCCAATGGACTATCATGGGTCTAAAATGGAGATCATATGCAAAATTTACGATCCCGAGAAGTTGATGTACCAACTTAAACAAAAGACGTAAAAGTTTGGGTCTACAAACCCTTCACAACAAAAGAGGGGCAAAGGAGGCCCAAAACCACAGAACAATGGGCATAGTAAGGATGGAAAACTAGTCCAAACCATATATATAGAAGGACAATGGGAAGACAAAGAAAGACATTGGGAAATGGTGTGAGTTCCATAAGATCCCTTAGAATAAAACCGTTGAATGCAACTTAAAGAAATCATTGGTGGCCAAGGTGAAAGACTATGAATTAGATGCAGACTATGAATCTAAGTTAGAACTAGAAAAAGGGAGACGAATCATTGATGAAGAGCCCAATGCCATCGTTTCTACCACCACCAAGGTCCAGCCCGACGAACCTCATGAACTAGAGGAATATGAGAGACTATTTCATTCACATATGTGGTTGAAGGGTACTTCATTACACTTCATTGTTGATAGTTCTAGCCATAAGAACCTCATCTTATCATATTTCATCAAGTGGTTGGATCTGCCGACATCACCAGACCTATAGTTGTACACCATTGAATGGCTCCACTAAGGGAGCGATCTCCGTGTCAACCAAGAGTGTCTCATGTCCTACGATATCAAGCCCTTCAAAGATGAGGTATTGTGTGATGTATCCCCCCTTGAAGTTTGTGATATTCTTTTGGTCAAACCTTATTTATGGAAACATCATGCTATATACGAGTCTAGGACTCGTAGTCTTTTTTTTTTGTAAATAAAAATAGGTAACTCCTATTAGTGATCTGTCACTTTACAAAATTGATACATATAAGTGGCCTACCACCTGTTCTACCAAACTAGTGAAAATTGAAACAAGTGGCCTCCTGTTACGCTTTTGGTCGAAAAAGGGCATCTGCCACTTGCCCTACCAATTGGAAACTAGAGTAGGCGGTGGATGATAGTGCAAACAAAACTATTTTTGTAAGCTAAACAAACTAATAACCTCTGAAAAATTAAAACTAGGAAAGAAATGAGTAGAGTACCGGACCAGGTTGACAAGAAAAAATCATCATCATTGTGATGGTGAAGCTTAGAGAAATCTGCAAAACTAGACATTAGTAGGGATTTGAGAACCATGGAACCTATCATCTAAATCTCCTTTATGAAGGATGTCATCGTTGGGATGGAGCACAAAGGGATGCACACAGGTTAGGCTCCTTTCCTTGGCTGGTGCATTCGAAAAGGCATCGAACAACATGTCAATGCATTTGCTGATGAGGGTGTCTTAATGAAGTGGGTTCGCCATATAACCTATGATGTCGAAAATAAGCTCAAGTTACTCAGGGCTGAAGAGGTTGGGGGGATCTTGGTCGCATTCCTTAACTTTTTTCAATAGTGGAGGCACCGAGATGGGGAATTCCTCCTTCATAGTGAAAGTGTCTCCCTCTATATCCGTCACAGCTCCTGTAAATGCCTCACTGGTGTTGGAGTGAATGTAAGTATCTGGGGTCGTGTGGGGGAATTCCTCCTTAACAATGCATGTGGTGCCTTATATGGCCACGTATGTACCTGTATCCGCCTTACTGGTGTTAGATAAAAAGTAGTCATCTGGGACCATGTAGAGGAGGGATTTTGGTGGAACCTGGATTGGTTCCTCTAAGAATTCCTCCTCCACGTAGGCCATTGGAGGAGTATGAGGTTGCGCAATTCATTGAGTCTGAGAAATTGACAGAGCCTAATCCATATTATGCAGGTTTATCTTCATGGCTACATAAATGTACTAGGAATGGCCTCGCCTGGGCTTTCCTCTCTCTCTCGGCATGGCGGATCCTGGGTGGTGAAGAACTAATTGAACTAAAACCTAGAGAACTAACTATGCCAAAACCCAATTCTCAAGTAGAGAGAGGTGACAGAGCGTGGAGGAGAGGTGTTGAAATCCATGGCTAAGATGGATAGATAAGCTAGGGATGGACATGACTGCAATGAACCATGTACTCAACACCCGCCTCTTTCCATTAATCAACAAGACCTCCATTAAACTGATGTGAGAGAGCTATCCTTCCTTCCTCTGCAAGATTTTATGGTATCCCTCCATTCAAGACTGGGATGAGGGATGGTGGTTGGTCATATTTACTTGGCCTTGTAGTCTTATTATTACTTTGGAAACGAAATTATATAGGATACTAGAGGTAGTCCCATCTACCGCCATTTCCTTGATCTCTTCCAAACAATGCAGGAAGGTCATATCTCAGAATGGGAAGTTTATATTCTTCATGATTCAGGTTCAATGTGAGTGGAATGTTGTAGCCACATCCATGGCCTCCATGATAGGTCTCTCCATGCAGCAGAAACAGGTGGATAAGGTTGTGGGGCACTTTGTCTCCCACCTAAAACTTATGTGGCACCTAGTGTTGATCATGACACTTCTTGTACTTGGCATTGGACTTCTATAAATATCCTGAACTTCCTAGCGAATATGTTGGATCCTTTCAATAAACCAAGAGGCTTTGACATCTTCAGTTGGAGTAGGTGATGAATCATTCAGGGTTGCTGCAAGAGGTAGTGCAACATCCATGGGATCCAATGGTTGGAATCCCAGCCCGACCAGAAAGGGGTTGTGGTCAGCTGAGCTATGTAGGGCTCTGTTGTAGCTATGATGAACATAGGGAAGACTCTCATCCCATGTGCAGGGGTTCTTGGAATTGTACATGCGTAGGATATGCACTATCATCCAATTGACAACCTTAGTTTTTCCATCTGTCTGGGGGTGGAAGGTAGTGAACTTGGTGAGCTTGGTGTCCAGTAGTGACCATAGGATCGACCAGAATGTGATGAGGAACCAACTATCCCGATATGAGACAATGGTATGTGGTATTCCAAAATCTTGCGAGACTCGTTCAAAGAAGATCTTGGTAGTGGCCTCTGTTATGATGCCCTTCTTGGAGGTGTCCATGATCGCCATCTTGGAAAAGTGATCAACCACCACAAAGACAAAGTAATTTCCCCTCTTGGTGGATGGAAGGCCCGACATGTAGTCCATTGAAATGGATTCCCATGGCATGTTAAGAGTAGACAGGGGGGTGTACAAACCCTATTTCTTAGTGGTCGGTTTGGTAATAGTGCATGAAGTGCAAAACTTGATATACTTGCTGACATCTTATCGAAGTTTCAGCCAATAGAAATGTTTATGAAACACTACCACTGTATTTTCAACATCGAAGTGTCCTGCCACCTGACTGTAGTGGGCTTCCAAAATCAGCTTGGCTCACTTGCTTGATGGAACACAAATATGACCCAGTCAACACAATAGCCCATCCCGAAGATGTAAATTAGTGACAACTAAGTTTGCACCCAACATTTGGTATGTGGTGGTGAAGTCAGGTTCTGTCTCATAGAGGTTGGGACATATAGAGGTCTTGTGGCCACAAGTGTCTATCACCGTGGTGAGTGTCGTGACTAAAGTTTGGCTAAGGAAATCAATTAATCAGTTGGTACTTCTTGTTTTATACTTGGTGTTGAGGTGGAAATGCTGCAATTATGTGGACCACTTCTGATGGTTGTTATTCTGCAATTTTCCTTGTGTCTTCATGAACTACAATGGTTTATGATCCTTGTGGATGAATGTCTCCTTCCCGAGAATGTAATGTATCCACTGGCAAGAGGCTTGCACAATGGATTAGAATTATTTTTCATAAGTAGAGTACTTATGGACAACATATGATAGTATCTCACTATGATAGGCCACGGTGTGGCCGTGTTGAGTGATAACTGCACCCACAACATAGTCCAAAGCATTTGTCTCAATTTGAAAGGGCTACTGCAAGTCTAGTAATGAAAGTACTAGGGAAGAGAACAAGCGCTACTTTAAATCATCAAATTCTTGATGTTGCGACATACCCCACACAAATTTTTACTTACCACCACCCCTAGTTAACTAGCTGAGAGCCCATGCAATATGAGAGAATCGCACGACGAACATGTGATAGCAATTGGAAATTCCTAAGAAGCTCTAAAGCTCAGTGAGTGTGGTTGGGGCTGGTGAGTCACGGATGACCTGGATCTTGGCTAGATCCACATGCACACCATGTTTATCAATGATGTAGCCTAGGTATTGGACCCTGTCCATGCCGAAGGAGAATTTTTACAAGTTAGCATATAGCTTGTGATGTCGCAAGATCTGGAGAACCTACTTAATATGATGCAAGTGTTCTACTCAAGTCTTGTTGTAGATGAGGGTGTCATCCATATACACCACTACAAAATTATTGGTGAAAGGTCACAAGATATCATCCATCATCCTCATGAAAATTTCTGGAGCATTTGTCAAACCAAAGGGCATGACCAACCATTCAAAAAGACCATCTTTTGACTTGAAGGGGGTATTCCATACATTTGTCTATTCTATGGGTACCTAGTGGTCACCAAACTTCAGATCAATATTATTGAAGTATTTTCCCCCCTTGAGATGATCAAGGAGATTGTTGATTCTGGGAATCGGTTATCAGTTCCTGACTATGATTTTATTTAGGCCTGATAATCAATGTCGATTCTCCATGCCCTGTCTTTCTTCTTCCGCAGCATGATTAGGTTCCCACAAGGTGATGGTGTGGGACGAATGTGCCCCTTTTGGAGCAGTTCTTTGATCTATCGCTTCATCTCCTCATTCTTTAATAGAGAGCGGTGGTAGACTGACCCATTGGGTAGAAGTGCGTTGAGGGTTAGATCAATGGGATTCCTGACCTGATAGTGCAAAGGTACCCCAATAGGTGAGGAGAATATATCGTTGTATTCTACCATGACCTTGTCCACTTTCTTCTGTTGTGTGAAGAGGTTGGCCATAGAGAACCTGAATGTGGTCACAATAATTTTGATCACTTTGAGAGAGAATAACGAATAAGAAAAACTTCCCAGTCTGAGAGATGACCTTCATGTATTGCTTGGGAGATATCAAGGAAATAACACTAGGTGGGACGGGCTTGGGTATTTTGTATAATTTCTTGTTCAAAGTAATACTAACACTGTGAGGCCTAGAATCATATACAACATGGCATTTCCATAAATAAGGTTGGCCCAAAATAACATTACAAACTTTGGGAGGAGAAACATCATACAATACCTTGTATTTGAAGGGCTTGATGTCATATGACAAGAAACACTATTGGATGACCTGAAGATTTCTTCCTTGTTGGAGCCTTCCAATGGTGTAGGGTTGCGGGTGCGGCATTGTTAGAAGGGCTAGCTGCTTGACAACCTCTTATGAGATGAGGTTCTTGCTATCAATGATAAATTGCAGCGGGGTGCCTTTTACCAACATCTGTGAATGAAAGAGGCACTCACCTTCTTCTGGATCATCTAGTTCATCGAGTTGTACCTTGGTGGTAGAAACAATGGCATTGGGTTCCACATCAATGATCTGTCTCCCCCTTTTTGGTTTTGACTCAGAGTCATAGCTCACATCTAATTTAGAGGATTTCACCTTAGCCACCAACAATTTCTTGGAGAGACAATCAACAATGTTATGCTAGGGGCTCTTATGGAAGTCGCACCAGTTCCCGATATATTTCTTTGTCTTTTTGGTGTCCTTTTCTTGCGTCCTATACTAGTTTCTCTAAGGGTTTCCCTATTTTCTCTGTACTTTGTTCTGCAGGTTGGAGCTTCCCTTTAATTGATTCTTATGTGAAGGGTTCACAGGCCCGAATTGTCGCGTATTTTGTTTAAGATCTTTCTCAATTTTGATGACATATCGATAGGCCACACCCAAGGACAAGATGTCCAAAAAATCCAATTTTTCCTGGATGTATCTATGCAGATCACTGTGATACTTGAGCACTAGATGTCACTTATAATATTTGATACCCAACTTGGTGTGGAAGGTAATAAAGATATTTGTGAACTCTCACACTGCTTGGTCTCTTTCATATTGCAATGTGGTCCATTTTGTATACAGGTCATCATCACTTCCGATAGGGTAGTATTGTTCCTTGATAGTGTCCCTAAAGGACTCCCAGGTGACCATGAATGTAAATAATGAGGGTTTTTCTATTTCCTTTTTCTCACAGAAAGTATCCCACCAATATTTGTCATGGGGAATGACTTTGAGGAGTGCAAACGTAATATTTTCTCCATTCGAAAAGTTATGGATAGAAAAATACCCTTCTAGTAGATTTAACCATTTTTCTACAACATCTTCATCTATCTGAACTTAAAATATGGGAATATAAAAGTTGGTTTGTACCTTGAAGGGGGTGGTTCCTCCATTCAAGGAAGATGTGTCACCTGTTGGTATCCACCGATGGATTTGCACAAAACTGTCCATCATTTCCTTCCTTTGTCGTGTGAGGACTTTTTGGAGAAATTTTTTGAAAGGATCTCCTTTCCCATCATATTTATTGTCTACCACAATGAGAGGTCGCTTGGGCATGCAAGATATTTTTTCCTACAGAGAAACAAGGTTGAGACCCAATTCTTTGTACCCTGACCTCGTCAGGGACATGCATTAAGAACGACAAGGAGTAGACCGCTATGATACCACTGATCCAGATTTTATGAGAAGAATGAAAATGAATATAGATTATTATTATTATTAACACAGAGACACAAGAATAATAAAGATACAATAAAATTGTTTTCTATACAATAAGAATTATTATTAGCTTGCTAGAATGTTGGTGGCTTATCTCTGAGAAGAGATGTGACACCTATGCTCATTCACAAGAAGATGGTTACAGTGAGGCTCCCCAAAAATTTTTACAATAAAAAAGAATTCCAAAACCCTAGCAGATGAAGCGCCAAAAGTCATGGGGGCCCCATTGGGGTAAGCTAGTACATCAAATTCTTGGGGTCGTAACTTTTCCATATGATCTCCATTTTAGGAACACAATAACCCATTGGAAAGGTCTATACAAGGAATATACATTTTTCCATTAAAACATCACTTTGTCTATAGTATAATTGTGGAGATCCCTAAAAACGTTGTTCAGGGCCTCAAAACGGCCTCGTAAGTCAAGGACCCGAAAACTACAAACAAACTGTCAAACTGGAAAACTGCCAAAACGAGCTTGTTGGAATAGGTGGGATGCCACCAACATCCATTTGGATAAGATGTGGATTTTTCATAGTCTCATTGTACCCTTAATGAATTATCGATATACTTTCGCTCAGGTTCATTTGTGGAGTGACAAAGTACATATGTACATGTTGTAATGTCGATGAACTTATAGTGGTACTATCAATGGACTTGTATTAGTAGTATCGACAAACTCCTAGAGGTTTTTCGATGCTTTGATGATAGTTTCATTAATTAAAATGTCTATGGCATTGTCTATGGGATTGCAAAATCTACTACAAAAATGTCTATGACATTGTAATTTGATGGGGTGAACATAGGCTTCCATTTGATCCATAGAATTTTTGACTTTGAATATAAACAATGAACTTGTTTATGTCTGAACAAAATGTTTTTTGTGCAAGAACCATACCTCTTAAGAAGATTTTCGTTCATGAAAGTATCAAAGGTCATATCTATAGGGAGAATACTGGAATTTTGAATCTGAAGGATGCATATTATTATTTTAGGAGATTTTCCATAAACACATATAGGAAATGGGTCTGCTAACTATGGTTACATATCAACCTTCAATGCTAATGCTACAATATTATTTTACCATCAAATTATGTTCAACACTATCAATGTATGGCAATTATTCAAGAGAATAACCATGCTATGAATATTCTCAATTATTATGGAGTAAATATTCCTATTATTTACTTAATACATCTTGCATATTCTTTTATGTGAAGGGTTGTAATATAGAATGGGTTCATTCATTTTTAAATGTGAGTATTGTTTTATTTCATGTCATGCAATTTTTGCAAACCTATGAAAGAAAATTTGATGAGAGAACACAATTAGCAAGGAATACCAATGATAACATAGTTTAGAGATGAATTTCTTCTCACAAATGGGATACATGATTTGTAATTTCCTACTATAAGTTTTCAAACCAACTCAATTATGAAGAAATAAACTCCAATGGAGTTGTATTCTCAACATTTCTAGTATTATATTTGATTTCCAAACTACCAATATCTTTATTAACATAGCTATATGTACAACTCGTAAGCCTTACGTAATTGGGAAATATATATATATGGAAATATACATTTTGGTGCATCTACAAGATACCAGATATAATAAATATGCAGAATAGAAATAAAATTCTAGAAATGGTAGAATAACAATAATATATCTAGCATAATCTCCACAATAACACAGAAATGATATAAGAACAACAACAGAAATAGAACTTTGATTCAGAAAGCAATGTTCGCATGCCTCTTCGAGGGGGAAACCTCCAATCGAGTAGCGCTCTATTACAATAATATCCAAGCTAGGGTTTTCATACCCTTGACCCTTATTTATACTAAATATGTATATCAAGAGAAGCATATAGAAGAAGATCCTTCTATAAGCGGAAGCTTCTATTAGGTCGTCTTACATCCGCCTTATTTTATATTATTGAAAGGCCTTATTAATATTGACCTTTAATACATCCGAATATATTGATCTACCTATGTGCAGGTTAGGACCCTAACATGTCCTCCCCCTTAAAAACAGCCTTGTCCTCAAGGCTTAAGATGTGGAGACTATTTTAGAATGGTAGCTCATTCCCAAGTGGCATCTGTTGAAGTCGTATCTTTCCACTGGACTAGCACTTCCTTGATGGTTCTCTGACACAGGCGATGCTCACACTGGTCCAAAACTGCTTCTAGTTGTAGCCAAATGGATCCTTCTTCAGCTAACTTGGGAAGGTTGGTTTGAATTTGGCACCTAGTTCCAATCACCTTCTTTAAGCATGAAACATGAAAAACTGGATGTAGCTTCGATTGACTGTGCAGAGCTAACTGATATGCGACTTGTCCCACATGCTTGAGAACTGTATAAGGACCATAAAATTTGGGCGCTAGCTTCTGACAATGCTCAGCCTTGAGGGAAGTTTGCTTGTATGGTTGCAGTCGCAGAAACACCTGATCCCCTTCTATAAATTGACGTTCAGAACAACCTTGATCTTCTTGTTGCTTCATGCGATTCTGTGCCATGACCAAGTTCTCTTTAAGGGTACGAAGAATATCCTCTCGAACTATATGTGTTTGGTCAACTTCCTAGACCTTCAAGGTACCCGATAAGTATGAGAGAACTGAAGGTGGCTTCTGTCCATATACTGCTTCAAAAGGAGTCATGCGAGTAGCTATATGGTAGGAAGTGTTGTACCACCATTCGGCTAGGGGTAGCTATTGAGACCACTGATGTTGTTTTTCAGAGGAAAAACACCTCAGATATGTTTCCAAAAACTTGTTGACAACTTCCGTTTGATCATCACTCTAGGGATGATAAGCTATGCTGAGATGCAATTGGGTGCCTTGTAGCTTAAACAGTTCTTGCCAAAAGTTGCTTGTGAAAGTTGGGTCACAATCAGAAACAATAAAGTGTGGCATGCCATGAAGCTTGAAGACCTGGTCCATGAAAAGTTGAGCCACCGTGGATGCAGTAAATGGGCGTTGAAGAGTGAAGAAATGAGAATACTTGGAAAGGGAATCCACAACCACCATTGTGACTAATTTATTCCCTGATTTGGGTAAGCCGGTAATAAAGTCCATACAGATATCCTTCCAAATAGCAGGTGGAATCGAAAGCGGTTGTAGTGTGCCCAGAGATTTTATTGTTTCTCCCTTGTTGCATTGACACACCTCACATTCATCGACAAAATTATGGATGTCTTGTTTCATACCATCCCAGAAAAAAGAACGTTTGACCCTATCATATGTTTTGGTGACCCCCGAGTGCCCCGCTGTGGGTGTATCATGAAGCTTAGAAAGTACCATGGATTTAAGCTTTGATTGTTTACTTAAATACAAATGGCCTTTGTATCGAAGCTCATCCTAGAGCCAAGAGTACCCTGGGGGAGCCGGAGCCTTGGTCTACAATTGTTGGATCAGATGTGAACTTTTTGGATCTTGAAGCCATTCCTGGTGCACAGCTTGGAGCCAATCGGGTACAATGAAGGAAAGGGAAAAAAGGGATCCTTCTTCTTCATATTTTTAGGACAATGCATCCTCTACTACATTGTCTTTTCCCTTCTTATAAATGATCTCATAATCATAACCAAAGAGCTTAGTCACCCATTTTTGTTGCTCCTGGGAGAAAATGCATTTTTCCAAAAAGTACTCGAGGCTTTGATGGTTGGTCTTAGTTTGGAAGCGTTGCCCCAAGAGCTAAGGGCACCACAAATCAATGACACGCAGAATAGCCAACATTTCCTTTTCATAAATGGTTTTGCCTAGATTCCTTTCAAACAGTTGCTTGCTGGTGAAGGCCAAAGGTCGACCCTCTTGCATAAGGACAGTGCCGATTCCTTTCCCTGAGGCATAACATTCCAACACAAAGGACTTTGTGAAATCAGGAAGGGCCAGAACCAGAGTGGTGCACATGGTCATCTTCAAGGTTTGAAAAGCTTGAGCAGCGACTGGAGTCCAAGTGAAAGAGTTCTTTTTGAGGAGAGCAGTGAGAGGTGCTGCAATCTTTCTGTAGTTCTTAACAAACTTACGATAATACCCTGTTAAGCCCATAAATCCATGCAATATTTTGAGAGTCTTTGGGTGTAGCCAGTTTTGCATAGCTTCAATCTTTTTCAGATCCACCCTGACGCCATCCTTGCCAACCATATGACCCAAGTATTCTACTTCTGAGGCACCAAAAGCACATTTAGACTGTTTCAGGAAAAGTTGGTGTTGGGAGAGGAGATGGAGAACTTGATCCACATGAGTAAGATGGTCTATCTAGGTTTTTCTATAGATGAGGATATCATCAAAGAAAACTAAGACAAAATGATGGAGAAAGGGACGGAAGACATGATTCATGAGGATTTGGAAGGTGGAGGGGGCATTACACAAGCCAAAGGGCATGACCAAAAAATCATAGTGGCCCTCATGAGTGCCAAAGGTCATCTTGGGAATGTCTGCCTCTTTCATATGTATCTGGTGATAGCCCGAGTGAAGATCAAGCTTAGTAAAGAATTGGGTTCCACTCAATTCATCCAGGAGGTCATCAATGATAGGAATGGGAAATTTGTCTTTAATGGTCAGTTTGTTGAGGGCATGGAAGTCATGACACATTCTCCAAGATCCTTATTTCTTTAGGACCATGAATACAAGAGAAGAGTAAGGGCTCATACTAGGGTAGATAACGCCTGCATTAAGGAGTTTCTGGACCATTTTCTCAATTTCATTTTTTTGTGAAAAGGGGTGGCGATATGGATGGATATTGGGAGGAAGGCTTCTGGGTACAAGGGAATGGAATGATCATGAACACCACGGGAAGGAAGGAGTCCTTGGGGAGTGGAAAATACCATTTGATGTTTAGAAATAATAGCTTAGAGGTCATGCAGCACCAGGGGTGTCTCTGTTGCTTGGATGGCATGGAGTTGGGCAATGACACCATAATGACCTTTTTTGAGCAACTTTTCCATGCAATGGGAACTAATGACCTCAGGTGAACGAATAGTGATGCCTTGGAATTTATATTGGTGTCCTTCCTGGCCGAATTGCATAGTTAATGCCTTAAAATCCATGGGAATGGGACCCAAAGTTCTTAGCCAGTCGGCACCCAACACAATGTCACAACCACCCATGTCGATAGAAAAAATATGGGATTTTAGGTGGTAGTCACCTATTTGGAGACGCACATTTTCACAGCGCCCTCCACATTTCATGGAACCACCATTGACAATCATGATTTGGAAATTGTTGAAAACATGGATGTAGCAATGAGTTTCTTGGTCAATGCGACGATGAATAAAATTATGGGTCCTTCCACTATCAACTAGAATGATGGCCTTTTGATGCTTGATGTAACCGATTAACTTGAGGGTTTGGGGAGTGGAAAATCCAGTGAGAGCATTGAGGGAAATGAAGGGTTCTACTTCGGGAGGGTCCAAGGGAGGGGTTTTGTTAGTGATTTCGGGTGACTCAGACACAAGGGGAGTTTCAACATCCTCTTCTGAAATATCCTCAGAGATGGCCATAAAAATCTTTTGTTCCTTACACTTGTGGCCTAGGAAATATTTGTCATCACAATTATAAAAAAGGCCTTTGAGTTGGCATTCAACCATTTCAGCCCTGGTTAATTTTTGGATATTTAATGGGGTAAAGGGAGTAGTGGGAGTGATGGGTTTAGGGAGAGGGATAAAGGAGGGTTTTCAGTTTTGAGATGATACAAATTTTTATGCTTCTTTATCTCCTTTAGTAGCCTCCACCCAAGTTGAGGGTCAAGCCATGAGGACATGGGCCCGAATATCCTCCTTCAGGCCACTCATAAAATGTTGGAGATATGGCTATAACAGAAGACTGACGTAGATGGTTAAGGTTGTCATTGATGGCAATCGGTTACGGAGCAGTCAAGGATGTCAACACGCA
>JZKD02S0500740.1:586071-612626 GCA_000966675.3 Picea glauca | reverse complement strand
ACGTGCAGGGTCCAACAGTAGTACTCGGCCCAATATCTTAGGGCACTAACTAAGGAGGATAGACCGTACCCTTAGCCGTACTACCTGACTACCCAGGTACTAGAGAGTATCTTCCTGAGTGCCATTCTCGATGACAATATAATAGTTCGGGGGCTGATAGGTTTATCTAAAGAGGGATTTAGGAAATCTAGGCTGATCCGTACACAGGTGTTGTCAGATTCCCTACCACTCGAAGGGGTACCAACAGGGGTTACAAGGGGGGCCAACAGATGTGCGCTTAAGAACCACTTGTATTTCTTGCATGTATGAATCCCTCAACTACGGGTTTATGCATGTAACGACAGATCTTTGTGGCTTAAAGACGCCAGAATATGTCTCTACCCTGAAAAAAAAAATTCCCACAATTTCTGCCAAGGAAAGTGCTATGATACCACTTGCAAGATACCAGATATAATAAATATGCAGAACATAAATAAAATGCTAGAAATGGAAAAATAACAATAATATATCCAGCATAATCTCCACAATAACACATAAATGATGTAAGAACAACAACATAAATAACACTTTGATTCAGAAAGCAATGTTCACAGGCCTCTTTGAGGGGGCAACCTCCAATCGAGCAACGCTTTGTTACAATAATCTCCAAGCTAGGGTTTTCATACCCTCGACCCTTATTTATACTAAATATGTCTATCAAGAGAAGCATCTAGAAGAACATCCTTCTAGAAGCAGAAGCTTCTATTAGGTCTTCTTACATCTTCCTTATTCTATTTTATTGAAAGGCCTTATTAATATTGACCTTTATTACATCCAAATATATTGATCTACCTATGTGCGGGTTAGGACCCTAACAACATCTATAAGAACAATCAACAACCATATTGATATGTGATCATTGTTTAACAATGAACATACAAATGCAAGAAATTATTGGGCTAAACTAGAAGAAAAAATCAATATTAATGAAAGAACTCCTTAGCATTGAGAAATTCATATAAAATTATAAAAAAAAGTGCAGAAGCTTGAACTAGAACATGTATTTTTCCTGAGATATAAGTTGATGTTCTAGACTAACAAGTTGCTTGTTCTATGCATGTTAGTGGTCAAGCTTTTGCAAAGGTTTTTTTTAGTAAGGAAATACAAGCAATTTAGTAATAGGAAGGTGTGCAAACCCCAAATATTGTAAATGAGCAGTGGGCTTGTAATGTCCACATGTAGGGTTTTGATAATGGGACATAATATTATAGAATAACCTAAGATTTTATGCATTGTAATGGAGATAGTTTGTGCCCCTTCTATAGCACCGAATACAACTACTAATGTTCAACCACCTAGATAATTGTTTGATGGAAAAAAAATATCCCCACAAACCATTAGCACCATCAATGAGGTGTGTGGATGTTGGCATGTACATTCTTTGAAAATATTCCATATGATCATGAACTTTGTGCAACTCCTGGAGGAATTATGGGCTGAATTAGTTTTGGATAGATAGGATAACATTGATCTATTCCAACATATCATATACAAAAATGGGAAATGACTTCTATACATATCTCCATTGAAGTCTTATAGAAATTTATCAAGATTGTGAATAAACCGAATAAGCAACCCCATACATCATAGTAGAAAATTTTAAAATTGAACAACAAGTGAGAAATAAGAATAAAGTGTTGTGAGAGGGCTCCATCTACTGCCATTGCAAAGGTATTTGATTCATGCAAGAGTGTGTGCTTATTCAATTTTATACTTGTATAGTTTGAGTCCATATCATTGAATATGAAAACCACTATGGAATAAGTAGAACTAAAGAGTAATGAAGGTCAAAGAACAATATCTCTACATGATAGAAAGGAAAAATAATTGAAACAAGAATATCAAGTTTTTTAAATATTTGGAGAAGGCACAAATGTCAAGGTATTGAAAATTGTTTATTTAAGAAGGGAGTTGAGGGGATCAAACACAATTACAATAGTCTATTCAAATTTTCTATTAGTTTTATTTTGCTCTTGCTATTAGATTTTTTTTGACAATGTTCTTTTCCATGTATTCTTTTTGCAAATATTTTTTCTATGGTCAATTTTGAGGCGATCCTATTACAATGAAAAGAACAAGACACTTGTAGATAGAGTCAAAAGTAGAAAAAAACACAACTTCAATGAATATTTCAAGTCAACTAAAGGATGTCAAACAATCAATGCTTGAGAAAAAGAATAGAAAACTGATAGCACCAAGGAAAAAGAAGCTTGGCAAAGTGGAAATTAGAGCCATGAAAATTTTCTATGCAATGCACATTAAAAACACAACCAAATTGTCTATGCACATTAAATTTTCTATGCATATGCCAATTCACATTAAAAACATGTTATGTAAACTGTAATAGTACATATTCCATCATCAATCACACTCGATATACTAGTACCCCAAGATGATACAATGGAGTTACTAGTACATATTCCATGTGCTTCTCTTATTCCTTACCAGTCATCAAGCTATCATGTTCTTGTACTCTGAAGTGGTATATATATCTCATTCATTTCAAATACTCTATTGCATAATTATGTTTATGCTTATACTATGATATCCATGGGATTACTTATACACAACCACAAAAAACCAAGTTGAAATATTAGATTAGATGTGTGAATCATATGATATGATGAACTAAAGAGAATCATATATGGTATATACTTGGGTGTATTTCATTAGATAGAATGAATCACCCCATAGTGGCCCAAAAATGATGGTAATGCAAAAATAAATAAATAAAAGGAAACTTAAGAAGTCATAAAAAGAATAAAAAAGACAAGACATACCTGATCTTTGATATTCTAATGTGTAGCATTGCATTGATACGACATCTAGAGCATATGCAAATGCACGAACTGCATATTGTAGTAAATAAAAACATAATTATATTTCTTTTTTAGTAAAAACCAAAAAATACTTTTAATTCATGTCAATAAATCCTAATAGAAATTAAAACCGACAAGATTGCAAATAGTAAACACCATTGATATTCTTTTTTTGTAAAATCCATATGAGAGGAGATTAAATAGTCACACACACACACACACACACACACACGTGCACACACATCTCAGTTGTGATGGCCTCAAGAAGATCCTCTTGGTTTTGAGAATAATTTATCGGAGTTGTCTGATCTTGGAGAAAACCTCCCTCGATATGAAGGAGCAACAACGAAGTCAACATTGACTATGTTGTTTCTCCATTCAATCGAGAGAGGTTTGCTCGAAGAATAAACAACTCCGATAATTTTTTTTCTATTGAACAGGGCCAACCACGTGAAGGTTGAAGCTCCTATAGCCCCTTCCCCCCATCTCACATCACTCTCAATTCCCCAATACCCAATCTATATTCTTCTAAAAAATATTCAAAATTGATTAAAAGTGATTGTAAAGCTATAAATGAGGTTTATCATTCAAAGAAATATGTCATAAAAAAGAGTTTTTATAAATGATATTTCTTAGTCAAAGTATGTTCTAAATATACTAGCTATATAATGTACATCTATATGTCTTCATTTATTGGGTGCTTTTTAGAAGCTAATGTTGCCTAAGTCCTTTCATAATGATCATGCTTGGTCTCATATCCATGACATGGAGGCTTTGTGAGGGGCCATCACCTACAAAAACAAAAAATATTAAATTTATATGGTCAATTTTTAAATATCATTGAAGTAGTTCATTAATATTAAAAAAAACATTTGCAATGTAATTATTTACCTATTCCACTAGTCGACATCATTAGAATGGTTTCCATGTTCCCCTGTTCTTCAGGTCAAGGAGGCTCAACTATGACATTATTTTCCATTGAAACAGAAAAATTTATAAGGACAAAACCGTAAATGTATAAGTAATAAAAATTAGAAGTACAAAATTTATAAGTATGAAATTATCAAGTATATGAATAATATACAACCATTTTACCGCTGTGGGCCTTAGTCAGAAGAACATCTTGGGGCTGCACCCCACTTGAATGGGGCTACTGGGGAGCACCATTATCTTCTAGTTGTGATACACTATCAATACTTTGTTGTCTAGTACTAACGGTTCGTCGATAGTGTTGCTCCCCGATTAAAACAATGTAAGACATTAAAGTTATGGATGATATCAAACATTTATGTATTTTATAAGTAATGAAAGGTTAATGTGAACTGATTTTTATTTACCTTATGCTGCAAATTGGATCTTGGGGTCTGCCCCATGCTTTTCCTACGATCAACCACGGCTTTATAGTTGTACTTGTAACCAAGTTGGAGGTCTTCCTCCATGGTTTTAGTTCCAAAGTAGTCACCCTGCATTGCATAAGAGTATGTTTTTTAATGTTTTTCACTGCAATTATCTGAAAGTTCTAAGGCGATACAAATAATATTATTAAGATGTTTGGGTACTTACAATTTGTGACTATAACCTCGAGTAACCGCCTTGTCCTAACGTTTGTTGGACATATTTGGAAATCCTTGCTTTGGTTTTTTTTGAAGTGTTAGGAAACCTATCATTTAAAGTTTCAAGTATGTTATATACCACACTTTTATTTAGATCTAAAGAAAATTAAAGGTATTGAAATAAAAATATTTTAATTTACCTTGGGGTACCAGTTAATTTTTCTCCTAATTTTTTCAATATCTTTTCTTTTGCATCATCAATGATCGCTTTCCACTCCTTCTCTGGAGTCAAGGGAGGATGCTCATACCTAGGGTTTCCTACCAAGATTTGTCTATAAACATCCCACATGTATTTTAAATATACTCTCACTTTAGAGGTAACCACTTTTTTATTGAACATGTCTACTCCAAAGAGGCCTTCAAGATAATCCATAAGTTCTTTTTTGAGGTTGGAATTTTGGAAATTACACCTCATGCATATGGTTTCCCCAAAAATCAACAAGGCCTTGCTCTCTAGGTGCCTATAAAAATGGTCGTTTCCTACACACAAAAATATATGATCATTAATTTAAAAATAATAATCTAGATGTTTTATGTATGAGATGGACAACATGGAACATTTAAAATATGAAAAACTACCTGGGAGTCTTATTTGTTTTAATGGAAGTCCATTATCGTTGACCAAAAATTTGCAAGGAAGTGTCCCCATGCATGTCACATGTCTAGCTCCAGGAAATGAAACCATATCAACCATATCATCAGCCTCATCTCTGTCACCACCTCTAGAGCTTGACTGTTGTGTGGATGTCTGGCAGTGCGTGTCATGGCTCCTATATAAAAGTGTGGAAGATGGAGAAGTAAATAATACTCTAGCAGATATATGGAAACCTGCATAAGGACTCTGTGGCATATCTACAATACCACTACTACCAACATCAGGATGAACATGCTCCAAAAATCTCTTTATAAGAAAGAAAATGTTTTTGCGTGAGATAATGTAAAAGTTGAAAAACAGACTTTTATAATTGAACATAGGAGTACATTAAAAAAAACCACTTTAAATTATAGTTATTACCTTATATTTGTTAAGTTGTGACATAATTAGATTGATCCTTTCTAGGACATCATGAGTTTGATCTCGACGGTTTAATAAGCTAGCAAGTTCCTTGTTCTCTTTAATGATCGTTTTTTTTTATCAATACCATCGGATTAGGGGATGAATACAACCCCTCCTCATCGACGCAATCTTGATCAACATGGTCTGGAGATTACATATAATTTCAACAAAATGATTTTTATTTCAGTTATATAAACAAATGAAATAATTGGTAGACACACAAATAAAATTATATAAACAAATAATAAAATTCACGTAAAATGAAATTTGAATTTGATAATCATTTACATGTTCTGCGGTTGGCCCTTTCCCACGATCATCCTGCTACATTATAATATAATTAGAACCCACAAATATTTAAAATTTTGCTAATGATAGCAAAAAAATTGATTTCCTACTAAATAAAATCAACCTCAACCTTGAACCTCCCACATTATTATAAAATTATGACCGTGAAATATTCAAAACATTGTTAAAGATAAAAAAAAATATAATGCAATAAGTATCTAGGTTTCTTAAAGAGGTGTTGCATAAGTACCCACACACTATTAATCAGTGTTTCTATTTGATTGAAATGGTAATCCACTAATAAATCTTCCCCGAGAGCTATCTTTTTTATTACGCACACGACTACCCGATTCTCTTCACGTCCTTCATATATGAAATTTGGTTGTTTGTTTTTTGTCCTGGGTCATGTGTTGTTTATAAAACCTATGATATTGCTGAAACATTTAGGCCTTCCATCAATATAGATAGTCACTTCCTTATTTTAAATTTTTTTATTAGTTATATATAATTTGCGGTGAGTGCATATCTCCGTATACTTCACATGTACCAGACAAACCGTATCCAATCTCTATAATTGTAACACAGTCCAACAGAGTCCATCAATTTAGTTACTGTATTGTATTTTACAGTTATTCCATCCATGGAAAATATCCCCATGCTATGCAGAGAGGATGGTGCAATGCGATATGTCCTATTGTTGACAATGAAGTCAGTGTTTAATGTAGGGAGTTCCTTAGGTACCCATTGTTTCACCATATGCGTATGCCTAAGTGTCACCTCCATGTATCCTATTCTATCATCATCATAAGACTATGATCTTCCTTTGGCAAGAAACAATTTCATGCATCTACGAAATTTTCTTTTGAATTTTTCACCTCTGGTCCTTGTTCGTGTATCATATATACTAGATGCAGTCACATTTCCCTCTATTTTTTCTAAGCTTCCCTCACTTGAGGAAGAAATATCTGACAAGTACTTGTTTGGTTGTACCTTCAGTCTCATGGGAACATGTTGTTAGTCAGTGGACCACAAGCATAAGATAGAATGGTAAAAAAAATCACTTGGTCAAGCCTTTACAATATCTTACCTACATGCCCATGCCCTTACCAACATGTCCTTGCTGCTCATTGAGATCTTATGATCCAAAACGTTGATCCATAATATTTTCTAGAAGGAAATTAGTAGTGGGCCTTCTCCTATATTTAATTACAAACTAGTAGTGATTTCTTGATGGACTGCATATGGACTATTAACTTTACCTGTGTATATCTTGTGTATAACTTGGACAATGTTCTAGCTATAACGTTATTCCTCTTTCAAATTGAGTAGCATATAATAGAGTTCAATACAATAGTACAACAAATCTTGTTTCAACGATTTGTAGAGTAGTTATGAAGCATATTAGCATTTATGGAGAGAGATAGGGGGTGCATGCACACTAAAAGCATGCACATTCCATGCTCATCCTAGTTCCAATTTTTGAATTTTTTTTTCTATATTCAAAGTTCTAAATATATTTTTTATATTTTTAGTTTTGGATGCACAATTGGAGGGTGCAATTACCTAGATTATTAGGGGCACTCATGCATGTGGATTCCCAACTTAGTGAAGGGTATCAATCTCTAGGTGGGTGCACCTTAATTCAACTCACTTATCCATGCAAGCAATATGCACTATGGTTAGATTTCACACTATAGAATTTGTGCCCATGCATTTATATTCATTGTACCTCTCTTATTACTAATTTATAAAGGGGAATTAAGGAAAACCACTTTATGGTCCAAGAGTTGACTTTTGAGCTATAGCTGTAGCTTTTCATATTTAATATAAAATCAATGATGATGTTTTGAGTTTTTATATTAGAATGTTTGTTTTTTTAATTATCAATGGCATGTGTTTGTAGGTTAAAGTAATCTATAACATAAATTTTGATAAGTGTTTCAGCTTTAATGATCTATAGTTTTAGGTTAGCTTCTAGAGTGCAAAATCTTCTCAAAATGGTCAAATGTTTTATGGTATTAGAGTGAATTTGATGAAACATTCTAGGAATTTTTGTATGTATAGTAGGGATGCTACCTATGATATGAGGATATCGAAAGGTTTTAGGGATGAGATGTTAAATATGTGTTCTTGATAATATCATTTTGGTCTTGTGATAGGTTGCTTTTGGGTTGTTGACATATTTTGTTTGAATTAGTGAATCGAAGCAAGGTTTTTCATCATATGTTCATGGATTCTTGTGATTATACATGTGAAGCAAGTGCATAAGAGTTTGGTTAAATTTTTATGTTGAATTAAGAATGAAACATTGTAGATGTGTCCAAAATTGTGTCACGCAGATCTCAAAGATATATCTAGTTATAGAAATGAATTTGGTATCTTTTTCATTAACAATAGATTTGGATGACTTAAATATAACCTGATGCAGGAGCATCGCCAACAACAAGCAATCGCAGAGATAGAAGACAGTTGGGACAAGCACCAACGTATTTCAACACATTGCAAAAGTGTTTTGATCTGTTTTGAAATAAATGTGTGGATGTTAATGTAATAGTTAAGAGGAAGCACACTTAGATATTGTAAACGGATCTTGAGCGATCCGCTCTCATCTATAGTAGGTGAAGGCATTATTACATAATTAATGTGAATAGGTAGATTTAAATGCAGATTAGACGGTTTAGAGTGTAGGAGGGAAAACTGACTATAGACACCCTCATCTTGTATCATTGTAGCATTAGCATGATCAAGAGAGAATAGAGAATAGATGAGAAGAAACAGAGAGATGTGTAGAAGAACCCATGTATAGAAGTTTTGAAATTAATATATGAAGCTTTTATTTTGGACTCATGGTGTTCTAATTCTTTCTGTGTATGTATGTTGAATGTTATGCTTAGAGTTCTTTTACTCTTTCTGTCATGCATTTTCTGTTACGCTATGTACAAATGATTTCTTGTTGAATGTATGAAATCTGAGAGAGAGAGTAAGGAATGAGTTTCAATTGTTTATCTATATCAGTGAGAGTTCTTGCAAGGAGTGCAGTGGAGCGTCCAGAAGGAGTGCGTTGACGAGTTCAGAGTTTTTATCTCTGAAAGCTCAGGAGGGATAACATTGTTCTCATAATCGCGGAAGTGTAAGTTAATCATAGGACCCGTGCAAGGTGTGCGCAGGTCGAGTGAAGTCTTAGAGTTATAACTTGAGTGAAATTATTGAAGGACTGCTGTCGCAAGAAGTGCACAGAGTCGAAGAGGTTCAAATATTAAAGCGTATTTGAAGAAGTGCCGCAAGGAGTGCACACAGGAATCATCCCCAAAGGACTTGAGGATTTTTTTTCAAACAAGTTCAGGAGAGATAGAGTCTTCGAAGTTGTCGAAGAGAAGCTCAAGAGGGATAGTGCCTCAAAGTGTTGAAAGGAGGCGTAGCGAAGTTGTTTTGCAGGTGGACAAGTTCCATGAAGGAATACCTTGTTCATTTCGCAGGAGTTGTCAAGGAGGCATTGGATGGTCAAAATTCTCTGAGGAGAATTCGCGAACTTCCGAGAGGCGTCAGATCTTGTAGAGGAGCAGGGAAGTTACGAAAAGTATTCTTCAAGTGCAAGCTCAGGAGATATTTGACCATAGGATCCAAGTCAACAAGGGCCATTGGATCACTCGTGAATTCTCACTTCGGGGATTCGCGAGTTGAAGGAATGAAAACCTTGCACCAAGATTTGCGAAATTATGAAGTGCGAATTCCCAACAGGGCGAGAAGTTTCGTTGTGGGACCAGTATTAATAACGAGTCATAATTCACCATTTCGGCATTTCGGAGGATAGGAGCTCAAGATATTTGTTCCAGGATTCCCAAAATCGCGAGACGCGATATAAGTACAGGGAAAGGATGTCATCAACCATTTTGGCAAATCGACATTTCGGGTTTCTATAGTTGGAGAGTCGAGACTTTTTTCCCGAAAGTCCTGAAGTCACGAGTTGCGATAGGGAGTAAAGAGGAGTTCGGGATCTTGACACTTCGAGTGTCAGGATACAAAGGAGGCAGCACTTGGGGAGCGAAGTTGCGAAGTGTCAAAGATGGGCACGAGAGACACATGGCAGAACCACAAGGCAGGCTTGGGTGATAGACAGGCGGACATGCGTCGCCAGGAGGAAGGGAATCAACACTCTGTTGACTTCTCGCGTCTCGAGGATTCGTGGGATAAGAGAACGGGAGCTCGACGCTACAACTTGCAAAGTGGAGAGTTGCGAGAAGTGCGAAGGGAAGGTCAACCCTCCCTGACTTTCAAGTCTCGGAGGTTCACACGGGAAGAGCATGGAGGCTCAACCCTTCGACTTGCGAAGTCGCGAAGTTGCGATGGGAGCTAGCGCTTAGCCTAGCCGGTGGTCACGCACAGAGGGCACCGACAGAAGGGAGCTATACCCATTTCCTGATCTCGGGTATCACGAGATTGGGATGGAAGAGTCAGGAGTTTCGACTCGCGAATTCACGAGATTGCGAGTTGCGATAAGAGCCTTTGGGATTAGGCCTTGGTCATAGTGTTGTGGTCGCATGGAGAAGGTGGAGCTCGCACCTAGTGTTGTTCACACAGTGGAGCTTCCAAAAAGGACCCGTGGATCGATAGGAAAGAGATTCCAGGAAGGAATCGAAAGAGCCGATCCGGCTCAAAGAAGATAAAGAACGATCTTGTGAGCGGACTTCGACCTGAGGGTCGAGGAGTGTCTGCATCATAACCAAATATATGTGAATAAGCATTTCACAATGTCCTATTCATGGCAAAAATATCATCAAATTTGGGAACCAATTGACCAAAAATTGCATTATGGTGGTGGAATGTGATAAGGGAACCTCAAAAAAAATCCACAGAGATTAATTCACATTGGTGCAAAGGAATGGATAGAGGTGTATATAACCTGTACCTCATGTTGTTAAGTTTTGTACTCACACAAGAAACAGATCTCTTAATATATTTTTCCATTCCAACGGGATAGTGAAACCAACAAAAGTACTTTTGTAACACAATCAATGTCTTATGGACAAAAACATGACCCTCTACCTTGGAGGAATGTTCCTCCCAAATAAGCTTGTTGCACTCATGTGTGGGGGCACATAGGATTCTAGGGTGGAAAAAGAAGTCACACAATGAAAATTTGGTCACAATACTCCTTGGATAATATCTACATAAATATGGTTTAATACTAGATCCACTATGCAATGCTTCAACAAATTGTATGTTTGATATTCATAATTGTTTAGAATAGTCAACAATGCGTGAAATGATGGTGGACATAAGAAACCATTGAAATAGTTATATGCACCATGCTTATGTTGATCACCAAGCTTAAGTAACCATTCTTATGCTTATGTAAGCTTCAAGCCCTTCAAGTCCTTGATGCCTATAGCAATTTCTTGTCAATCCAATCCGATGATGATGTCAAGGATTGCACCAGCCTGGTTACCCTGAACTTAAGATCTAATTTTATAGAAGGCTCCTTTCCTTTGCTTGCGCCTATGCACAATTTTTTTTTCTTGGATGTCTCTCACAACAGATTGACATGTCACTTTGGTCCACAAATTCAGAATTTGACGGACCTTCATGTGCTCATGTTGACATACAATCAATTCATTGGTAAAATACCTTCATTGTTGGGAGGTCTGGGAATGTTAGAGGAATTGGATCTCTCTCATAAGACTTTTGTAGGTGAATTTCCCCAAGAAATTGTGGAATGCACCAATTTGGTTTTTCTATACCTCAACTTCAATGGGATGAATGGAAAAATCCCTGATAGTATTGTGTACCTTAAAAGGTTAAGAACCCTGATAGTTTCATCCAATAAATTCTCTGGAATGATTCCTGAAATTATGGGTCTTCTCCGCTATTTGAACCACTTCACATCGAATAAGAATCAACTTACTGGAAATATACATGTTTAGTTAGCTAACCTCACAGGATTGCAATTTCTCGATCTGAGCTACAATTGGTTAAATGGAAGCATTCCTCGATAAGTTTTTTCTTTGAGAGTCTTGTGGATTCTAGACCTTACAAGCAATTCGCTTTCTAGATAGATTCCTCAGAATTTCTCGAGGAAGATGTTAAGGCTGCGAATAGGAAACAATTAGCTTAGTGGAACCATCCCTTTTACAATTGGGAGCGTTCCTATATTGGCATTCTTAGAAATGAATGACAACTTACTAGTTGGAGAGATTCTGCAGCAGCTGGCAAAGTGTACCAGTCTTCAACTACTTGATCTTGGCCACAACAATTTGACAGGCTCATTAACCTATCAATTTCCTTCACTTATATAGTTGCAAGTGTTGAAGCTGTCAAATAATCATTTTAATGGAGGCATTCCAGATTTACTGTCAATTAATTTGTTATATATCGATTTGAGTGGAAATATTCTATCTGGGCCCATAACCTCAAAATTTTTCAAGATTTCATGGCTATAAAATTTGTGTATACAGAACAACCTCCTAACAGGATCATTTCCAAAGAATGTTAAATACTTTCGGTACTTGTTAGAGCTCTAGTTGAGTGGAAAAAATATAACTGGAACAATGCCATTGGAAATTGGCTTTGTCAGAAAGTTACAGATTCAACTCAATCTTAGCTGCAATTCTCTAGAAGGGAAAATTCTGAGTACTCTTTTTGGTTTGTACATGCTAGAAATCTTGGACCTTTCCAATAATAAATTGACAGGAGAAGTTTTGGGTTATCTGAAAGTTGTGCTTAGTCTTACACTGTTGAGCCTATCAAACAATAGATTAACAGGCATCCTTCCAAACTTTATAAAAGGGTTGCTTATTAATGATACATGCAACCCTGGTCTCTGTACTGGACAATGTGTTCCTGCCAGTGCCACCACTAAAAAGAAAAAAATCTTAGTAAATTTGTAGATTGGAGTTGCTACTACAAGTGTTTTTTTTCATTGGGACAGTTGCATTGTTTATTGTGGCATGCAAATAATTTCGGCACAATGAATATCAAATTCTAGAAGTGCAACTAGCCTGTAAGATAGAAGGCCAGTTTATTCAACCGGATAGTATCCACGGGTTGAGGATTGACTTTGAAAAGGATGTTGAAGTCACTCTAGACCCTGCAAATGTATTTCTAAAGAAAAATTTTAGTACCTATTACAAAGTTTCCATGCCTTGTGGCATTATTTATTCTGTGAGGAAGCTCAACTAGACTGACGAAAGTTTCAAGTCAGGAAACTACCGAAAGCTTGGTGCATAACTGGAGAAGTAGGGGAGGATAATGTATCCCAACATCCTGACACCCTTGGCACATGTTCTAGACACATGTTCATAAAGGAATCCTCTTAGACTTCCTTCAAACTAGTAGTGTTTCTATATTCAATTGGGCATCGCGTTGCAACATCGCTATAGGTGTAAAACAAGGTTTGGATTTTCTACATGGGTGTCAACAACCAATCTTCCTCCTTGATCTCAATTCTAGAAACATTCTTCTAGAGTCTTTAAGATAGATGCAAATAGGAGATATTGATCTTTGCAAGAATATTGATCTTTCCAAGAGCACAAAGAGTATTTATGCAATTGTTGGCTTAGTTGGATACATCCCTCCAGGTATGCTCCAGCTACTCACTTATGCCAAAATAGTTGATGTTGAAGAACATAGTATTTTATAGTGATTTTTGGCTATATAAGAGAGACCATAGTACAATGTTCCTCCCTATCATAGCTCATTATGATTGTAGAGATTCTCTAGTAAATAGGAGTTATGATGGTCAGATTAGGGGAAGTCAATAGGATGGATCAGAATGTCTGATACAAAATTTATTTCTTCCAAAGGTTTTTGAGCTAGGTATTTTTTATATCATTTAAAGAATGGATATCACTTTTCCAATCTTTTGTTAGTGAATTATGTTCTCAATATGGAGATTAGGACTTAGAGAGTTCAATGTAATAATTCATAGTGTATACTTGTTTGGTGGTAGAAGTTGTTTAGGATAGGAGCCATATATATAAAATGCTTTTGGATTTTTGAAATTTTCTATATTTTTTCCCTGCTATAAATTGCTACATATTAGTTGTTTTAGTCAAAGTGTTGAGACAAGAAGATATGCTAATATTTAGACACAAATGAAACAATATTTGGTAGACTCCCGGAGTCTACTTAACCCAGCTCTGAAACGAGTCAAGTATGCTCATTTGGGGCAAACATTGTCAAATCTGGTAAAGCTAACAAGTTTGACCATGACAATGAGTTTGACCGAGTATGAACAAGTTACTTGTTGAGTTTGGTCGAATTTCACATTGCTGAGTTGTTCCTAGACCCAAGTCATATGCCTATTTTATACACCCAAAAATATCTATTTTTCTAAGGAATTTATAATTCTATTCATCCCTGACCTCAATTGTTTTCCTTCCTTTGTTGATTCTCATTTTCATATAGTAACTGTTATCCAAAATTTTATGACTTCATTTTAGACTTTCTTCTTCCTAATATCTATGTTACCTTATAGTTTGAAATGCTATAATTTGTTGGGCATGGAAGCTGTATAAATGTTTCCTTGATATATTTTGCAATGATAATAGGAATATAGTTATCAAAGTTTCTTGTTTCGATTATGACCTTCTCTTTATTTCATTCTATGCAATTAAGAGCAGATTATCCTATAAGTTTTGGTGTTTCTTTTAGTTCGTATTGAATATGTTGTCTACATAATATGCATACATTATGAGAGTGACTGTTGCTAGTGATGTCTATACCTTTGGGGTCATTTTTCTAGAGCTACTGACTGGAAGGCCTCCCAACACTAGTGAAACACATCTTGCAAAGTGGGTTCATTCAACACTCTCAGGGGAGAAAACATGGAAACAAATTCTTGACAGAAGAATCAAAGACTTTTCCCTCGAAATACAGAATGAGATGATCTCAATGCTGAAAGTAGCTCTCAGTTTCACTAGCTCATCTCCAAACACGATACCAAAAATGAGAATTGTAGTGGGGATGCTCCAAATGGTCAGGAAAGTTGCATGAGTGAGGTTTTTCTTCATTCCTCAGTATATGAATGAGATTTTACTACCCTACAATTTATGAGTGTGAACAAGATAATATGTTTTATCTTTTTAAGTAGACTTAAATCTATTTCTATTATTACCAATATGATAAGGATTAACATGTATACAGACATAGAAGTATGAGGTGGCTAAAATGTTGATTTTCTTACTTAGTTTTTCCATTGAGAAAAATGTACAATTGGGTACTTATGCACCGCAAAGTGCTTATGCTAGATGATCGTAGTCCCTCCAAACTTAACTAACTCTCCATTTAGTTTATGTTTCACTTCTATTGAAATCATAGCACCGATATTCTTATATCCTAAAAGTAATATCTCAGATTATGATCATCCATTTGAGGGATATCCATTCAGTACAACTAGCATGGACTAATGATTCGTTTGTAGATTCCATTGGGTTGGATTAGTTGGTTTCTGATAGGATCAACTTTAGATTTGATTGTTGGTGATAGATTGTCTCTTAGTAAACACTGTGGTAGGAAGTTTAGTGTTATTTTTAGGCCTAGTTTTTAATTTTTTTCATCTCTCAAAAAATTTAAATAGATGTCATAGTATGTTAATTATGTCATAGACCTTGAAATGAACCTGAAACAAATACCATTAGACACAAACTCAATCCTAATGCCAACTAAGGAGAGAAAACAACACACGCTGATTAATCTAAGAGTCAAGCATGCAAAAAAACCTTCTCACAAAGAAGCACTAGTTGGTGATGGAATCCAACATCGTAGGATCGATGCACGAAGGGGTTGAGTTTCGGCGAGTGGGAAAGTTACATTGAAAACCTGCTTAATAAACTAATGCCACGATGCAAGTTACCTCATCGAGCAGTGTGAAACCCTTTAAGGAGTCTGAGTGAGTCTAGCCAACATCGATCCCAGGTGCAACACCACCTTCCCTATGAAGTCACCTTAGGTAGGAAGTCTAAAATATTATGGTCTCTCTGGTACCACCTACTATACAAAAGCAGAGGGGGGGAAATTGACAGTCGACATGAATACTAACAAAGTAGGGTTGATTACTCTATCAGCCCCAATGCGACCTCGTGCTTGACCCTTGTTTTAGAAGGGCTTCCCAAAGTCATTGATATAACAACTGTGTTAGCACTAGGAATCACCTTCAGATTTCATGGAAGGCAAGCCCAATACCCATCAGGTTTATAAGTGAATGTAAGGCTGTTTAAAGGGTCAAATGGAAAAGGACTCAAAATGATAATTTTCCAACTCAGATAACAGGGCTAGCATGCACCAACAATCAAGGTCTTGGCTAAATTCAATCAGTAGTTTGGGAGTAAGTTTGAATAGAGGGAAGAATTGAATGAGAGGAATGTAAGGGCTATTGTAAACATCAGGTATACAAAATCCTAATGAAGAAAATTTCTTAACAGAAGATCTTCTTGAACTCAAAAACTAATGAAGCTTAATAAACATCATGATAATATAATTATCAAACATCCACCATAACATCACCACAATCATTCATGTGAATCTTTCAAGGCATGAACATTTAGCATCAGAAAGAAAATAAGCTGAAAGAGAAGCTGATTTCTATTAGTCAAAAAGTCTTAAGTCCAGTATATAGCTAGATCACAGTCACTTCATCAAAATATTACAGTCTAATGGAGCCTTGCTCAACCATCCGAACCTGCTAAAGCAATTGATCTATCTATTTATAACAAAAGGGAGGCAACAACTGGAGGTACGAGTTGGCCTCCTTCCCTTGAAAATCTCTAAACATTTATTTGATCTAACAACTTATTTAACAACTTATGTTATAAAACATGAAAATGTTGGTGACTAATCCAACCAAGATTTAAACTGATTTGATTCTCTTTTGTTGCGCATATTCTGTTTTTCCATGTGTGTTTTAGGAGCATGTAGTTGTCCTCATAATGCCAGCTGCTGCTTTTGCAATTTTCTCCATCGTCATCGATCCAAAAAGTTGTTGGCCTGGCCTTCCTGGATCCCTGGTGTCTGCTAGTAGCTTCTTTAGGTAGCAGCCTGAGTAGCATATTTCACAATTGGAAAAGTAAAAAGGGTAGCGCATTTAGGTAGCGCCATTGTGTTTCATATGTGTGAAAACCTTTGTTCTCTATGAAATACTAGGTATTGCCACTGTGTTGCGTATGTGTGAAAACCTTTGTTCTCTGTGAAATACTAGGTAGCGCCTTTACGTAGCACCACTGTGTTGCGTCTGTGTATAGGTTCATTCTCTGTCAGATATTAGGTAGCATCACTTATGCTGTGTCTGTGTGCAGGTTTAGGTAGCATTATCAAAAACGCAATGCCTTCAATCTTGAACGTGTGTAGAGAAATTGGTCGTCTTTAATAATGTCAAACCCATTGTACTTAGGTGTCTTGGCAGTACAGTAGGTAGTGTATTTTACCACTGAGGGAGTTAGCACTTAGAAAAAACCCAAAACTATGATAGTTAAACGCTTAGAAGCCTATATAGATGGCATATGTAATATTTGAATATTAGTTAACCCTCCCAAAAAGAAACCATCCTAAAAAATGGGGCTTACCATTCACCAACTATTTTTTCACCTTGACACTTAACCTCACACTCTTTCTGGTAGAAAGAGGATCTTCATTTGGCACAAAAAAATTCTTCTTCTTAGCAATGATAGGCTTTTTCAGTGTGGTTGTTCTCTCCTTAACTGTTGGTTTGTCATTTTCAATGGAAGCTTCAACCAATACTTGTAAATTTCTTTGGGCTACCTCATCTTGGAAATGTGACAGCTCTGCCTTTAGCTTCCTAATCTAAGATTGAAATCCTTTGTTCTGCCTATAAAGATTCTTTAGCTGTCTATGAAGGGGTTGGGCCCTTCTTGCTGCAAACCTTGCCAAGTCAAGGGTGTGACTGTAGCCATCCATAATCTCTATCATCTTGGCTCTGTGAGACATGGCTTCCTTTTTCAATTCATACACCTCCTTTCTCGCATCCCTAAGTTGCCTGGTAAGTATTTTGAAGGTCTGACTGTCAGGAGGAGAAATGGCATGCACAGTCTCAATAGGCTTGTTCTTAGTCTTCTCTTCCACCTGCATGGGAAGTGTCTTGTCTACCTCATCAGGTTTCTTGGTGGCTTTGTTTTTACCTTTCTTCCTTTGCACAATGGTTTCTTCTTTTCTTTCCACAGCATTTTCAAAGTCTTTCACTGAGGTTTCATATTTCCTCTCCAAAGGTATTTTAGTACCTTTACCCTTTCCTTTCTGTACATGGGATTCTTGTTTCTCTTCCATAAGATTTTCAATGCCTTTACCCTTCTTCTTTTGAATAGGGGTTTCTGGTAAAGACTGCTCTTTGAAAACCTCCTTAGTAATTGATGACCTTTTGAAAGGTCTTTTACCCTTGATTTTGACTGCTGGAGGAGAAGAGGGGAAGAGTATATTCTTCTGTTTCTTGGATGTAGCTTTAGTAGAAGAAGGAACCTCTTCTAACCCTAGTGGAGGAGGTGGTGAAAAATATCTTTGTGGGGAAGGACAAGCTTCCTCCTCAACTCCTGTGACCGGCTTGCTAACCTCTAAAGCCTAAACAGGGGCTATGCCCTTTCTCTTTCTATTGGTCCCTTCTTTAATAACACTGGTGGGTGATAAAGGACTTGCATTCTATGATTGAGGAGTTGATGCTAAATCCAACTTGAAATGAGAAGTAAACACAAAATGCTCCCATGAAATTGCTTTCTTACCCAATTCCTCATAGACTAGCATTTTGATCAATCCAGATTGGAAAAGGCTAGAATCCACATCGTTAGATTTGGATTGAATCCTATATGACATCTTACCTATGCTCCTCAACAAGTAATAGGGAATATTCATCTCAACTTTACTAGTAAAATGTAGAAAAAGTATTATGTGGTACTGGTACAATGTGTTAAATATCCCTTCACATGTAAAATATCTCTGGATGATCTTCAAAATTATGTCAAACTGTTCAATCAATTGACCCATTGGCACACTTTTAGATAAATCACTGGCTTGATGTTTAGGTTTAAGGAGATCTTTAGTATAGGAGGAACTCAAAGACATGGCTTTGAACCATTTTTCACCTGTAATGGGGATTCCTGTTGCAGTTGAGATAGAGGCTTTAGTCACCTCAAATTCCAAATCCCCAACCTTGGTTTTCTTGCCATCAAAGTGTGATGCAAACTGTTTTTTTACCTTTGGATGTCTTCTCTGCATGTTTTGGCAGAAAGAGAGGCATCCTACTCTTTAAAAGACCTCTCTTGCCATGGGCTCTATATAAAAAAGATGCATGTCCACAGGTTCTGTCCTAACCATCTTGCCACCTTTGTGTTTCTTCCTCGATTGAGGAGTGTCCATGGCTTATAATGAGAGATTTTAAAGGCTTATGGTATAGTAATAACTAGAAATACTTTAAATCACACTTCAAATGTACAAGGATGACCCTTTTAAATAGACTGGTGCTGGTAAGACAAGTTTTGACTATGGGAATGACACCCTTAGATTTGTACAAGCACTGAAGGTTTAAATAATGAGAGGGTACTCATGTAACTTGCCTTTTGGAACTCGAAAAACATGCTTAACTCTCAATATGAAAGGAAGCAGGGGAGGCAGAGTGGGTTTAAGTAGTGCCTCTGGGTAGCGCAATGCATACGCAGAGGATAGGCTATTTAAGAGCTTGCAATTTCAATGGCTAAGGAAGACAATAGTAATCAGACCTAGATACAGGCAATGAATTTTACAGGTCTGAACAAGATATAAGACAAGGCTATCATGCATAGACAAGTCCTTTACAACCATGCAAGCTTGACAAACCAAAACCTGAGTGCAAATTTCTTGTGAAAATTAATATGTAGAGGAGGCAACACGGGATACCTGTGGTGTAGACACCTGTTGGAATATTCAACGAAATCTTAGGATGAAATTGTGAAAACTTCGACCCTTGAATCTTATTCAACCTCAAATTTGGTTGCTTTCCTATCGCCTGATCAGAACTTGTGAATTTTTGCAGCGCATCACTGTTGAGTTTTTCAAAATTATAAACCGTTACCAGGGCTCGTAAATGAAATATATTGGAGGCATCTTTAACCAACTCCTGGAACTAAAAACAAGGAACATGACATCACTTGTGGCAATCATGGCTCGTGGTGGAAGTATGATGAACGAGAAAGGCGCTACAGAACTGCTTGATGAGTGGGCAGTGCTCCAATTCAAAAAATGATTGGACAGGTGAGCAAGGACAATGAATCATGCCTACGAATTCATGAGTGAGGAGAAAGGTGTGTCACATCAGTATAGTCGTGGGAGGGATTGACCTAGGGACAAGTCATGAAGGGGACCAAAAAGCAAGTCATGAGCTAAAATGGTTCTAAGATGAAAAATCAATTTGAGGATCAAACTAGAGCTATGAATCAAAAATTTAATCATCTAAGGGGTCCTACCAAACATAAACTTTAAAGAGATGAAACTTTAAATTTTTTTAAATCTAAGGCTTAAAAAAGGATTATAAAAAACTAAAAGACCCAAGGAAATTTAGTGTGATAACAAACTGGATTTCACTCCCTAACTCAAAGATTTATGTTTTTTTATCATCTTTGGAAAGTTATTCTCACAATCCTATTCCAAATCTCTACACCTAAGCTAATTTGGGTTTGAAAAGCGCTAGAAAATTTGCTAGATAAATTTTAAGTAGTGTTTGATTTTAGGTTGTTGTTAATCAAAGGAGTGGTCGTGAAACTAATGGAGTTTCGACTCGACTCTTTAAACCATGCAAGAGGAAAATGAAATGCAAGAATTTCAACTTTGATGAAAACTAGCTATGGGAAGGAGCAAGAAGTTTCAAGCAAAGAAATAATATATTGATTGATTACTATGTGGATCAATTGACAATATTGTTTGATGTCAATGAAAAAAATTCACAAGAACTTAAACTTTATAAAGTGTAACATAAGGTGGAAAATCAAAGGTGTAATAAAGTGTAACTTAAACTTAAACTTTATAAAGTGTAACATAATTCACAACAACTTAAACTTTCAAAATATTGATGACTCTTATTGATGAGGAAAATAAAATAGATTAGTCTTATTGGTGAGGAAAATTCCCTTCTTATAGGTTTACATACTTCTCCAAGTCAAAACC
Source organism: Picea glauca (assembly GCA_000966675.3). Classification (NCBI taxonomy): domain Eukaryota; kingdom Viridiplantae; phylum Streptophyta; class Pinopsida; order Pinales; family Pinaceae; genus Picea; species Picea glauca. The sequence continues at coordinate 591,678 of JZKD02S0500740.1, read as the reverse complement.
CTATCATATGTATTCACATCACTCAAAACTAGGAATTCAATATTACATGCATATGCAAGTAGCTCAAATATTGAAAGATATGCTCTAACTAACTATCCAACTAACACTTCAATATGTTAACTATTAAATGTGTAAGAATCCCCTATATGGTTGTACCCTTAAGGAATGAGTGACCTGCATTCACCATGTTAGGTAGTTGAGAGAGCTGACTGGTTGGGCATTCCTACGATTTCCTTGGATATTGTACTTGGTAAGGATTCCCTTATTTTGTACCAATTCCTCTTTATTTAGATTGAAAGATTTCCTTCCTTTATACAAACCTTGAAACATGGCAATATGCTGGAAAATGATTGTCAATTGCTTTCTAGATAAATGTAGAGTTACATAGAGAATCAGATTAAACTAGAGTTGTAGGCTATGCAGACCATCAATTAATATAAATGGTGAAACTAGTAGTTTTTCCATATGCAAATAATAACAATTGTAAAATTGTTGAATGAGAGATGTAACATCCCCCCCGACCACCCGCAGGCCAAGGTATGCCACTCCAGAGAAACCACCCATGCTATGACACTAGACGGTAACATTCACAGCCTTCAGGCTGGACCATGCTACTCTAGGAAACACTTTCATTCCTATACTATGGAACATACAGTAGCATACCTAGTATTCAACTGAGCAATGCCACATAAATTTACTCTTTAAAATACATGCAACTAAGACATATACATACATCACGCTCACAGAACATTTACACATAAACATAAACAAACAATTACTTTATGTAACATACGACTTTTATACTAAAATAACAGTAACTACAGATATGAATCATTTACAGAGAATTACCCATAAACATACAGGCAATCATAATCACATATATTATAAACTGTAACATAGGCATGTAAATAACAAAGCAACATATCATTTTTATCATAGAACTGGTACTTATCTTGGAAACATTGTCACCAACTGCGTACAGACCGTCCATGAACCTCCCAGCCATAGAATACACTATTCATCACTCTCAACAATGATTCACCCCTGAGCTGGGATGAAACTCCACCTAGGGTAAAGGGTTCCTATCCAGGCTAAGGCTCATGGACAATAGGAAAGAATCCATCTCAGGTGCTCACTCAACTAAAAACCTACAACCTGTCATTCCCCACATGCCTGTCCCACCCAAGGAAGTGTGCCCCTTATCTCCTCAATAGTCCCTCGACTGTGCCACTTTGCTTCTAGGGATTCAACAATAGGTCGGACCGAAAGTCTCACAGTGTTGTAGCTGTAGTATAGCACCTTCAAGAATCAATCCCCAACAATTCTCTCGCTTAGAGAATTTCTCACGGGCTTGACAACCCGCTTCTTCAATCCTGCTCCAAGCTAACCAGGTACACCAACCAAAAGGGCTATGGAAACATGGTCTAGAATGGTGAAATGGTTGTCTCAAGGATAATGGAATGCATGAGTGAAATGGTCATGGAATCATTGACTGGATAACTGAGTGTGGAGGAGAATCACTGTGAACTCTTCGTGGAAGTCCTTTTGTGAATAATGGTCATCGAGCTTCTGGTAAGGTATTCGTGAGAAGTATCCAAATGATTTAATTTCCCCCATGATATGAATTCATGTCCCCAACTTGACACTTGTCATATCGGAAGTTACTTTGGTCCACTTGTCCCCAACTTTAGAACTTACGATAAAATAATTATCCATACTTTATGTTTTAGGAAATATTAATATAATATTTCCTTGACTTTTGTCCCTCCCTTTCCCTAACTGGTAAAGTTCAGTCCCACATATCTTTTATCATGGTCGGAATGTGCACAATGATGTATTTCATATTAATCATGAGTCATGTACAAAGTAGACGCATTGGCCTTTGACATCTACACGTTCTGGCCTAATACCAAAACATAAGCATCCAAGCTTATAATAATCAGCTCACTAGCCTATAAAACATATCATATACATGAGACTCATTGTCCTCTATACTACATGCACCTTAGTTACTACGCGGGGTATCCTGGAATGTACATATTACATCATTTTACAACAAAGTTCATGCGTGCACTATGCCACATGACGTGCATTACCAAATGAGGTCAAAACAACTCACCAACTTAAGTACATTTACATTATATTTACAATTGGGTTCGACCGAGGGATATTACAATCCACTCCCCTTATTTATGCACTGTCCTCAGTGCATCATACAACCATATATAATAGAATTTTCAAAAATCTTCAAAAAGATGCGGGTATTATGACTGCATTGCATCTTCATGTTCCCAAGTAGCATCCTCAAGACCGTACCGGGTCCATTGAACCTTTACAAGCCTTATTTCTCAGTTCTGGAGCTGTTTGACTTTTCGATCTAGAATACGCACCAGATGCACTTGAAAAGCGCCTTATTGTTCCACCTGAATCACATTCCAATCAATAACATGATTAGCATCATGTATATATTTATTTAACAATGATACATGGAAGACAATATGAATAGACATAGATGCAGGTAATGCAATCATATAAGCAACTGGACCAATCCTCTCTAGGATTTCAAAAGGCCCACAAAATCTGGCTACCAACTTGGTGTAGCTTCTCAACTTCAGAGAACTCATGTTAGCTTTCACTTTCAGGAAAACATGATCACCCACTTTGAATTCTTTGTGGTTTCTATTCTTATCTGCATAAATTTTCTATCTTTCTTGGGAAACTTTTAAATTCTTAATTTTTGTTATCTGTTCCTCCATTTCCCTGAGAAATTCTGGCCCAACTACTGCCCTATCAGTTGGGTTATCCCAACTTACTGGAGTATTGCACATTCTACTGTAAAGTGCTTAAAATGGGCTCATCTTCAATTGTGCCTGATGCCCATTGTTGTACGTGAATTCTACCAAGTGTAGGTATCTTCCCATTTCGATGGTTTGTTCATCACATACATTCTTAGTATATTTTCTATCACCCTATTCACCCTTTCTTTCTGTCCATCAGACTCAGGATGATAAGTTGTACTAAATTTTAGATTCGTTCTGAATCCTTTGAACAATCCTTTCTACAAATTCAAGGTGAATTTTAGGTCTCTGTCAGATACAATTGTTTTGGGAATCCTATGCAATCATGCCACTTCCTTCATGAAAATATCAACAACCTTTGCTACCTTGTGCGTGGTTTTCAGTGGAATAAAATGGGCATCTTTCATGAGCTTGTCCACCACCACCATGATCAAATCATGCAACTTCCCTATTCTAGGAAATCCCGTAATAAAATTCATTGTCACCATTTCCCACTTCTACTCAGGAATGGTTAAAGGTTGAAGCAAACCTACTGGGTGTCTATTCTCATCTTTCACTTTCTGGCATTCCATACATCCAACGATGTACTCGGTGATATCTTTCTTCATACCTGGCCAAAAGTAATGGCTCTGGGTCGCTACCACGATTTTCTGATATCTAGGGTGTCCTGCATAAGGAACATTATGCATTTCATGCAAAATCATATGTTTCAAGTACTAGACATTTGGAACAAAAATCATGTTCTGGCGCAACAATATTCCATCTATTCCCAACTTATAATTATCCACCTTCTGAAGCATCTTACCCTATTGTAGCATTGCTACCAATTATTTGTATTGCAGATCGACATTTGCAGCCTCCAAAAATTTTCTTTTAATATCAATTTGGTACATGTTAATGGTTGTAGCATGTAATTCACGTACCTTCCTACTGAGTGTGTTGGTTGTGGAGCCTGATTATCTTCCTGATTTAGAGGTCTTTTACTTTAAGCCGTGTTTATACCCCATGAAGTATTTACACCCCAGAAGTATGTACACTCTTCCATGCGGGGGAGTGCAGAGGGGGGGTACCCCCTCTGCGGGGTTCGGGAAGCTATCCCCCCTGCTGGGGGGTCTGGGGGCAAGCGGGCCCCCAGTGGGGGTTCGAGGGCGAAGCCCCCGAAGAAAAAATTGCCTTGTAAAATTATATTGTAATTTCATCGTAAATATGGACCGTTCATTATAAGGTCGTAGATCTAACGATGGAGATTATGTTAGGGTTTTTTGCCCTAGAAGGAAACCCTCTTTTATGAGGGAAATGTATTGCGGCTATGTATGTTAGTGAGTATTGTATTCTGAGAGAGGAGACTGTGAGAGAAAGAAGAGGAAGTTATAGTGGGTTTTGTTGTAGGTTGTATCCCTTCATTTTGTTGGATAATAATAAAGAAAGGACCTGGCAATTTCTCTGGTGGACGTAACCCACACTGGGTGAACCACGTAAATCTGTGTCTCTCTTGTATTGTGTATCTTCTGTGTTTTGTTTCTGCAATTGTTTTATTTTATTGCTCCACAATCCTGTTTTTCTAACAACTGGTATCAGAGCGTAAGGTAACTCGCAGGAAAAGAGGGTTCCTGGTTCGAGCGGGAGCAATGTCAGAAGATGGAAAGTTTAGGGTCAAGAAATTTAACGGCCAAAACTACCAGTTATGGAATATGTAGATGGAAGATTATTTATATCAGAAGGATCTATTCCTACCATTGAGCAGAGTAGAAAAGAAGTCGGCGGCCATGAAGGACGAAGAATGGGAGATTCTTGACAGAAAGGCTCTAGGAACGATATGGCCGAGCCTGGCAACGTCGGTGGATTTCAATATCTCGAAAGAAAAGACAATGAAGGGTTTGATGGATGCGTTGGCCAAATTGTATGAAAAACCCTCGGCATCCAATAAGGTATTTCTAATGAAGAGATTATTTAATATGAAGATTTCGGAAGGTGGGTCTATTGTAGATCATTTAAATGAATTTAATACAATTACTAATCAACTAAGTTCTGTAAAAGTGGACTTTTATGATGAGGTTAGGGCTCTTCTAATCTTGTGCTCATTGCCAGAAAGCTGGAATGTTTTGGTCATGGCTGTAAGTAACTCTGTCTCTTGTTCAAATAATTTAAAATTTGATGATGTTGTTGGTGTTATCGTTAGTGAGGAAATGCGATGGAAAAGCACAGGTGAGACATCAGGTAATGCATTGAACATGGAAAACAGGGGAAGACAAAAGGATAGAGGAAAGGTCTTAGGGAACCATGGCAATTCTAGGAAGGGCAGATCCAAATCCAGACTTGGAAAGATAGAGTGTTGGAATTGTGGGAAGAAAGGACATCTGAAGAAAGACTGCAGAGCTCCAAAGAAGCAAAGAGATGGACAACAGGAGAGAAATCAGGAAGCAAATGTAATAGGTGATGTGTTACACGATGCTTTGATTCTTTCTATAGATAATATTTCTGAGTCTTGGGTAGTAGATTCATGGGCTTGATTTCATGTCACACCCCATAGGAAACATTTTCTAGATTATGTTCAAGGTGATTTTGGACAGGTTCATTTGGGTGATGATGCACCATGCAAAATTGTTGGAATAGGAAAGGTAAAAATAAAGCAACGCAATGGAAACAAATGGTTGTTGAAAGAGGTAAGACATATTCCAAATTTAAGGAAAAATCTAATTTCAACAGGGCAGTTGGCAAGTGAAGGTTGTATATCCATATTTATAGATAAGATGTGGAAGGTCATCAAAGGATCATTGGTGATAGCAAAAGGAGAGAAGGTAGGTACATT
>JZKD02S0500740.1:562333-572394 GCA_000966675.3 Picea glauca | reverse complement strand
GTTGCAGCTTGTAAAACAGAGGTAGCAGCCTCACATTGAGTTGGTGCTCAATTATGGATGATGTACAGAACTGAAAAAGACTGCCTATCATTTCGAAGAAGAAGAGGTTTTCTCCTTTTATGGGTTTCCTCGTGAAAATTTGTCTCTGTGTGTATTTTATGTGTGACTGATGATTTTTACTCTTACTATCCATATGTTGTATGTTGCTTGATAACACATGAAGAAATATTAATAATTGTTAAGAAGGTGTAAAATTGTTTAAGCTTATAAACAATTGATTCACCCCCCCTCTCAGTTGTATTAGTATTTTCAACAACACTTGTGCAAGAAGGTGGTTTTCCGAAACCACTTTCGCCAAGACGCGGTATCACGTGTCCCAACATGTCAAATCTACCACTCATGGAGCGGGAAATGGCTTAGTTAGATCACCCTGCTTCACTCATTCGGTACTTCGCAGCCATGTGACATCAACCAAACACCACCATGTAACGAACTCAAAAGATAATCATTCAAAATGGATTGGTCGAGCATGGAAACCCAACACTCTTGTACGTAATTTGTCTATGCTTCATAAATGGAATTATATAATTACCACTCCCCAAGTATGAAGATATCTGCGTATCCATAATTGAGGTAATCCCCAACTGCTTGACTTTATTCTCTCTGTAAAAACACTTTTCGATATCCACAACCTGAGATACATGGACAAGGCTAAATCGAGGGAGACTGGTTATTCAAGCAACATGCTAGGATTTCCTGGGAATAAGGAGGAAAGGATCCTTGCGCACATTCTAGCAACTAAGTTTCATACAGAGCCAGCTACAGACTTGCGGTTGGAAGTCAAGATGAATCCCACTATAAAATATTTAGTCATCAACACGCTAGCCTCTAAGAAGAAAAGGAGTAAGCAGCATAAGAAGGAGGAATCTATGGCTGAAGCGACCGAAAGTGTTGGAGAAAATCAACTGGTCTGGTTAGATTCTTCCTTAAAGGTGGATGTCGCTATGATGAAGTAAGTCTTCAACTAAGATAAGCATGTCTCAGTGAATTTTGAACAGCTGGTAGCGGAGGTAAAGAGGACCAAAGATGATAGGCCTATTCTTCAAACGACCCTCTTTACAACAGGCTAACTACTGTCATCACCCTTCTGTAATTTTGTGATTAATATGACTATATAAATACAGAAACATATTTTAGACTGTTTTATTACAATTCCTATCTGGTGATGTTATGAATCTTGTTTTCTTTTATAATAAGTTTTTCTTGTAATCTTATATTTTTATTTTCATCTATCTAAATCGGAGGAAATTAAAACTCGGAATTCTTTTTAAATAATGCTTTGATGCGGTTATGTGTTTATTTATTTTTTATTTATTTTTTATTATCATGCAATTTAAGCTCAGACTCATCGCCTTCCAAGTGACTTCACGTGCATTAAAATTGACCTGTTCATTTATATTTATTGGGCATAACAATATTACAAGGTAAAATGATTTTCCATGCACCTAAATCTACTGTGCATTTCTTCTTCGTTGCACCGACAACTCACACACACTATTCTTGCATTGTGTGCCAATATCCATTGCACACAGTTTTGGTACCGCGCACCGATATTCCACGTCCATTTTGTCCTATGCATGCACCATGTCAAGTTTAACATATTCCATAGAACCCAAATATCTGCACACACTACTGAATACAACATCGCGAAACAACTTATACTCATACTTATGAGCGTACTAACAAGACTATTCTGCGTTAAGCAATACTTGTTCACCCCATGTGCACACTACTATGTGTGTGCTCACTGAGAAAGGATAAATTTAGCACATGCATCCGCAAGTAATGATCTTCCTCACGATGCCACAATTTACCACACATACTGGCACGCCAATGTTTTCCCGCGCGGTGTCAAAATTTACCACACGCTCCAGCACGCCAACCTTTTCCATGGATACTTTGTGACTCCAAAATTTTATTTTTTTGGTCACCTCGAAGTTACTCTTCTCTGAATATTCTCTTCGACTGAACCCCTCTGTCCCATCCAAGCTTAATGTTGAACTAAAGCTCTGATAGCATTCTATAACATCCCCCCTCGACCACCCGCAGGCCAGGGTATGCCACTCCAGAGAAACCACTCATGCTTTAACACCAGTCGGTAACATTCCCAACCTTCAGGCTAGACCATGCTACTCTAGGGAACACTTTCATTCCCATACTGTAGAACATACAGTAGCATACCTAGTAGTCAACTGAGCAATGCCACATAAATTTACTCTTTAAACTGCATGGAACTAATACATATACATACAATGCGCTCGTGGAAGTTTACATATAAACATAAACAAACAATTACTTTCTGTAACATACGACTTTTATACTGAAATAACAATAACTACAAATATGCAGCATTTACAAAGAATTACCCATAAACATACAGGCAATCATAATCACATATATTATAAACTGTAACATAGACATGTAAATAACAAAGCAACATATCATTTTTATCATACAACTAGTACTTATCTTGGAAATATTGTCACCAACTACGTACAGAATGTCCACGAACCTCCCAACCATAGACTACATGATGTTCGTCACTCTCAACAGTGAGTCACCCCTGAGCTAGGACTAAACTCCACCCAGGGTAAAGGGTTCCTATTTGGGCTAAGGTTCATGGAGAACGGGAAAGACTCTATCTCAGGTGCTCACTCAAATAATAGCCTACAGCCTCTCATTCCCCACATGCCTGTCCCACCCAAGGAAGTGTGCCCCTTCATTTATCAACAGTCCCTCGACTGCTCCACTTCCCTTCCAGGGCTTCAACAATAGGTCGGACCAAAAGTCTCAGAGCACTATAGCTCCAATCTAGCGCCTTCAGGAATCAATCCCCATCAATTCTCTCGCTCAGAGAATTTCTCACGGGCTTGACAACCCGCTTCTTCAATCCCACTCCAAGCTAACTAGGTACACCAACCAAAAGGGCTATGGAAACAGGCTCCAGAATGGTGAAATGGTTGTCTCTAGGATAACAGAATGCATGAGTGAAATGGTCATGGAATCATTGACTGGATAACTGAGTGTGGAGGAGAATCACTATGAACTCTTTGTGGAAGTCCTTGTGTGAATAATGGTCGTCAGGCTGCTGGTAAGGTATTTGTGAGAAGTATACAAATGATCTAAGGTCCCCCACAATATGAATGCATGTCCCCAAATTGACACTTCTCATATCAGAAGTTACTTTGGTCCACTTGTCCCCAACTTTAGAACTTACGATAAAATAATTATCCATACTTTATGTTTTAGGAAATATTAATATAATATTCCCTTGACTTTTGGCACTCCCTTTCCCTAAATTGTGAAGTTCAGTCCCCCATTTCTTTTATCATGGTCGGTCTGCATGCAATGATGTATTTTATATTAATCATGAGTCATGTACAAAGTAGGTGCATTGGCCTTTGACATCTAGGAGTTCCGTCCTAATACCAAAACATAAGCATCCCAACTTATAATAACCGGCTCACCAGCCTATAACACATATCATATACACGATGCTCGTTGTCCTCTATACTGCACACACCTTAGTTACTACGTGTAGTATCCTAGAATGTACATATTACATCATTTTACCGCATAGTTCATGCACGCACTATGCCACATGATGTGCATTACCAAATAAGGTCAAAACAACTCACTAGCTTAAGTACATTTATATTATATTTACAATTGGGTTCAGCCGAGGGATATTACAAGAGATATGGCATATGAGAGTTTCATAAAGAATCACTTTAGAGATCATCCCATGAGTATGAATATGAGGGAACTATAATGAGGGATCATTGGTTTAGTGTGAGGATAATTGTAACTCATTATGGGGCCTTGGTGACCCAATGTGAAAGAGGATATCATAGACATCAAATTGGTGATAATATATACTACAAGGCTAAGTCATATAGTTGAAGTGTGTCTTGTGACTTATGGTTTATGAAAGTGTCAAAGGGGAGGAAACAAGTTGGAAGATATGTGCTTCTCCACTAAGAAGGTAAGTGCCTAGTGGTTTGTTTGTTTCTATCCATTTAATACAAATTTGTAACCCTGGGTCAAATGACAATGTTAGATTGGAAATGTCATTGTTCTAAATAGAGAGAATGGTGGGACAAAGAATTTAAATAAGAATGTTGAACTCCTTATCTTAAATTTAAATTTTCAACCCAGGAACACAATACTTTGATGGGGTACTATGCACATATTTCCAAACTACACTGAGACAAATATCTACTAAAAAGAACCATGATAATTCTAGGAATGTTGGAAATACTCTAACAACAAGAATGGATTCCTAATATCAACCTATTTACTTGTGTTTCCTTACTCTCCACTGCTAGTGTCTCTCCACTCTATCTACCCCAAGTTAAGGGCACATGTAACCCTACTTGAATGTCACAAAGAATTTTCTAATGAATGACATAAAACATCTAACCCTACTTGAAATGACATGATGGGTTCTAAATGCCAAAATTCATGGGAGATGGAAGGGTAAATTTCATGTCCATTCGAATTCACTATCCTCAATGTTTCTTTTCCCAAAGTTTAGTTCAACATGAGATTCAACCCTCATGTTGTGTCATAGTGATATCTTATGGACATTGCATCCTTTGTAATATTGATTGCATGTTGCAAGTTAGGAGTTTAAAGAACATTGCAATATAAGTTCTCATTCTTGTAGGAGTCCTCACTCCCCACACATTGGGTTGTAGTGATCTTCACTTCCTGTAATATTGGCTTGCGGCATAATATTTTACTGTGTGCAATTTCAATACTTATAAAATTTCATGTAGTAGCTGACCTCTATGGATTCACAACTAGATTATAAGAGGAGATAAACATTTTCACAGTTCAACGACATCCTCTCTAACTAGTTCTCTGTAATTTCCAGATAACAAATAAATAAATTAAATATTTGTAAGGAGGGTGCATGCAGTCTATACTTGATCTATACTCATGTGTTACTGAACAATTCTCTTTGATTCTATTAGGTTTCTAAAATTGTGCTTAGGATATTGCTTCTAAACTCTTGTGTTTTCTAAGTTGTTCTATATTTTATTGCTCATTATAAAGTTTTTTACAAAATTGGCATGAATGTTGCATAATGACCTTGATTTTAATTCTTAGTTTATATTTTTGAGCAATGGTATATGTTGCGGAATTTTTCTGATTTTATCACATGTGATGATATTTTTATTTTCCCATTATAAAAATTTCATTTAGATATTTATGCATATTGTTCATGCTATAGATTTGGATATCATTACTTGATGCCATTGTTCCCAAAACTTTTCAAGATATCCTATGTTGAGCTTCACCTGGCATAGCTTAGAGTTAGATATAGATTTTTCTACCCTTAATTAGAGGTCCTTTGTACCCTTTTTAGACCTCCTACTCAATATCCATCGCAATTTCCCATATACACTCGATTTGATAGGTCTCATAGTCTATTTGGAAAGGCCTTCTATTCTTATTTTTAGTGTTGCATGAATATCTACTAGCAGTATTATAAGAATTAGAATTCACATTACAATGTATAAATTATTTCGATTCAGGTATATGTCCTATCTTTTTTTATTTTGTTTTTGAAAACCCTAATTTGACAAATATTCAAACTCAACAAATTTGAAATTTTCTCTTCCTACACCCATTTTTTCATTGACAACTACTAGTTATGGATATGGATTTTCCATATGTGTCTTCCCATTGTCTGTGCCATAGCCATCTGTGCCATCTGTGGCTTTTCCATCTGTGTCTTCCCATTGTCTGTTAGCCATGGCTATGGAGGACATAGATGGCATGGGATGTGGATAACCAACTATGGTTGAGAAATTTAGTGGGGAAAACCTCCTGGATAGGATAACCTCCATATCCATTTGATTTGTCTCCTTCCAGTGGAGTCACCAACAGATTCTGAATAATGGAGTCACCATGGTGAAAGATAAGTAGTCAGAGCAATGTGTCTAGCTTCAATTCATCATCTAAAACTGCATCTCCTCATTATCGTTCTCCCAGGGAATATATCTTCACTTCCATCGCCGACAACGGTGCAAAGAATGTTACCACTAAGAGTCACCCTGAGACTGTAAGAGGATAAGCCCAATACCCCTGAAAATGTTTGTGGAGGTAGGTTTATGAGTGGAGGTCAAATGGACAAAGCTCAATACAAGAATGTTTTAACACAAAAACTGGACAAGCAATGCATAAGGAAATGAGGTCCTCATTAACTTCAGTCAGTGGTATAAGGATAAAGGTGAGAAGGAGGAAGACTTAGTGAGGAGAGTGAACAAGTTTTCCATGAGCATCCGACCTTCAAGAAGCTTGGTGAATAAAAACTCAGGCACAAGATCACTCTTGAAATTAAGTTTCAGACACTAAAATATATCACAACAGCATAATAATCAAACTTCCATTACCATGTGACTACAAAAAATCATTTGGATCATCCATGCACGAGAATTTGATCATAAGAGGAAACAAGACAACGAAGGAAAATACCGAAACATGTCACAACATCATTATAATCAAACCTCCATTACAATACCACTACAACAAATCACCTTGACCATCCATGCACGAGTGTTTCAACACAAGAGAAAAAAAGATGATGAAAGAAGATGAATTTTAATAATGAGAAAGTATCAAGTCTCATACATAACTAGAGAACAACTCTGCTATCTAACTATTACAAAATAGGGATCTCTTCTCAACCATTGACCCTAACATATTCTTCAACTTATGTATTTATACACAAAACAATGGAAAACTGCTAGGAGATCAAGTTGGCCATAACGTCCAAGAATTTTCTATATGTGTATTCCCACCATCTGTGCTTGTGTGTACCCAATTTTCATGTATTTTCTCCCTTCCTAGTAGGTCCTTCAGTTGTCTTGTTTGTTCTGTCAGAAGAAAACCCATATCAACATGGGCCTGCAGGAAAAATTCCCCTCATGGTACCTTGGGCTGACAATATCCTGTCTCCATGGCCAAACCCTCCATGATTTCTATTTATGGAGTGAGTCGAGGTTTCAATTACTAGTTATTTCTTTCATTTACTGATTTCCCCTCGGGATTAGGATGAGCTCAATGCCTAGGGGGATGCTATGTGATACTCTTGTATTTGGCGTTGAATAAGCACGTGATTGCGAGGCCGTTAAAGGAGAGATCTGCCTCCAATCCTCTGAAGTGTCACATTTCTGAAGTGAGATATCTACCTCCACGTGTCCTCCTGATTTGGACGATCGAGATTAAATTCAGGAGTTCGGGCTTCAGGAATTTTCAATGCACATCTCTTACAATCCTCTGCAATGTCATATCTCCATAGTGAGAGATCTTCCTTCATGTGTCCTCTTGATTTGGATGGCCAAGATTCACTTCGGGACTTCGGGAAATTCTGGCTCTAGTGCTTTGCTCTGTAAACCTTCTGGAGTGCTAAGTCTCCGAAGTGTTAGATCTGTCGACACATGTCCTCAGCCTTCAATGGCTCAAATTTACATCAACACTTCAGGACTTTTGCCTAGTCACTAATCCTTGCACAATTTTGACATGCCGAATACATGTGAGCCACTGATATGATCTGCTCTTGGGATGTCTGCCGTTGAAAAATGAACTCGAACACTACTTGTATTTCAGCCTAAAATAGACTACCTCTGAATGTTGCGCTTTGTGCTCATGGTTGTCAACTGTATCAAAAACGGACTTGGATGACCAGGGTCTTAACAAAAATTACATGTGACCCTTAACAACTTTAGGTGCTAGCAGGTCCTACAGTGACAAGAAATGAGCAATCATAGAGAAATTTATCAAAAGTAACTAAATAAGATGTTGGATGTTATCGTGCCCTTCATTCAAGTAAACTGAGCCTAACTTATGATGATTTATAGGATGGGGCTATGTGTACCAGAGATATTTATCTCTACACCTGAGCGTCTTTCCAAACTAATTGCATTGAAGGCGCTTGATATATTGAGTATCTCTTTACCTTCAGTTTCATAATTGGAACAAATCATAAAAACTATAGAATTCCTAGGTAGGTAGGGTTATATCTTCCAATATAGGTCAGTTAAAAATAATATTGGGAACCACACAGAGGCATCAAACCCATTTGGGAGGGAGAGAACTACATAGACTTTAAAACAAAAGGACAATACCACTTAATGGCATTCTCAACCATTTTTAGCATTTTTAGCAACAATTAGAGGAGAACCATTACCAATTTTTGTGATAGTTCCATGCGTTTGGCCGGATGGGTCTCCTCTTCCTCTGTCAATGATCCAAAAAGGATCCATCGAAGGCTAAGAACTACTCAGAGCTCACAGAGGCAACTTAGGACGCTGAGAATGGCTCCAATAGACAAAGAAAGGGAAAAAATTCAAATTTCCCAAAACTAAGTGAAAATGGCATGATTGCGAAGAGCGCATCACAAGATTTCTAAAAACACAAACGTCTTGTCAAACAAAGTCAAGTATTGAAATATATCCATGGTCAAAGTTTGGTCAACCTATCCTAGTCAGTAGGGGATGAGTCAACATTCGTACTGCTGACGTCAATATCCGTAAAACACACGTGGCGGGAGAAGGGAAGTGACACATGGCATGATGATGTCAACATGACATCAACATGATGACGTGGAAGATCCATAGGCTTCAAGTGTCACCTAGTTTTGGCATTTTTGGACCAATCAGTGGACCAATCAGATCATGCCACATGGAAGTCTATACAATCCATATGGATGACATGGCATGCTAAGATGGTACGATGATGTGGTATGTTGACTTGGAAGGTGGCAGCGTGAACCAGTGAGAGGATGCCATGTGGCCTAATCAGGGGTTGCCATGTGGCAGACGGGAAAATCCAAAGGATAGACCGCGAACAAACTTCTGGAAAAAAAAAGGTTGCCAGGTCCACCAAATCTGGTAGACCATGCCAACCATAACCATGGTTTAAATAGTTTGGGGAAGGTTTTCGAGGCACCACTAAAATGGTAGAACAAAACTACATATATATATATATATATATATATACCATATAACAATGCATTTCCAAAAGGAGTGTTTGCAGGGTTTGACCTCGGGACCTACGCCCATAACCAACGCCTTAAAGAATCTTCCCTAACCAATAGGCCGGGGTTGTTACATGGTAACCAACACTTAGATTATTTCTTAAGTGGTGCATCCTCCCAACAATAGTGTTATCCACATTTTTGGTTATCGAGATGATATTATGATTATGTCATGATAATGGAAGATCAAACTCTTCATTAAGGACTTTTTCCTGAAGAAGGTTACACTTGTCATTTTCTCAAAATCATATTTTGAAGATAGTCCGCAGGCTGAATATATACTCTCCTGCGGGAATCCTTAATTTCCGCATGCTGCATTCATCTTGATTGCGGACTTTCCGCATTGTGTTAATGGTTAGGGTGCAGACATGTTTCTAAAAGGAGAAAATGAATAAGTTCTCGATCCTTCTAGAAGGAATCTTCTAGAAGGGTGAGTTGGAGTTCGAATGGTTAGCAAAATACTGACTTTCCAGATATCTTGGGATCATTCCCTATCCAAGTAACTAATCAATATTCTCCTATATATTGAGGAGATTACTTATGGAAAGGGTTAAAAAACAAACAAACAAGCATAGAAGAAGCAAGAGATTGATGGGAGAACTGGTGCAAGACTGTATGAATGATTGCAGCTACAGCAACAAGAGACAGCAAGTAACCATATGTGGTTGAACTTCTTCATGCATGAGCAAGTGTGTGTGTCAGAGCTAGGAGCCATCGAAAGGAGATCTACGACATCAAGGCTCTAGTTGTATATTTCTCTTTCAGTTAATATAATACATGAATATGTCCCTTTCCCATAATGATGATGTCATCTTATTACATGATTCCTTGATCACTTGTATAGACTAGGTATTGAATATATTAATGTCTTTGCTGTGATTGGTTTGTGTTGTTGTGATTGGAACGACACAAGAGCATCGGAGCAGAGCAAGGAACAACAGAGATTAAAGGA
>JZKD02S0500740.1:511552-553932 GCA_000966675.3 Picea glauca | reverse complement strand
GGTAATTCTCTGTAAATGTTGCATATCTGTAGTTACTATTATTTCAGAAAAAAAGTCGTATGTTACAGAAAGTAATTGTTTGTTTATGTTTAGATGTAAAGCTTCCGCGAGCGTGTAATTAATATATAATTAATATATAAATATTGAATACATATATATATATATATATATATATATATATATTAATTAACCTTGTCAAAACTGGTACAGACAAGGGGAATCTGACTGTTTAATTAAAACAAAGCATTGTGATGGTCCCTATGGATGCTGACACAATGTGATTTATGCCCAGTGCTTTGCATGTCAAAGTGAATAAATTCAACCAAAAGAGGGTAAATAGTGGGAGTAACTATGACTCTCTTAAGGTATATAGATGTTGTGTCATCTAATTAGTGATGTGCATGAATGAATTAACGAGATTCCCATTTTCCCTAGCTACTATCTAGAGAAACCACAACCAAGGAAATGGGCTTGGAAGAATTAGCAGGGAAAAAAGACCATGTTGATCTTGACTCTAGTTCGACTTTGTGAAATGACTTGAGAGGTGTAGAATAAGTGGGAGTTTTTTTTTAGCGCAAGTGAAATACGACCACTACTTTCACTGCTATTTTACTCATTTCATGGGTCAGACATGGGGCATTGCACATATGTTAAAATATAATGCACATTTCCTCAAAGTGTTGTCATTGATGGAAACGGTTGAGAGCTCATTCTTCATGCACTTTATGGAAATGACTTTAGGAAACCAAATAGGATCATTGTGTTTAAGGACTTACAAATTTTCTACAAAGAAGATCACTCAACATCTAAGGGCATTTACCAATTCATGAATTCCCTTTGTTGATCTACGCCTTCATTTAAGAACTCAATCAATAGTGACATTACATTCTTGGTAAGGAAACAATCCTTCACACTAAGCATCAACCCCTTATGTTTATGAACTTTCAATCTAATATTACAAAGGCATATTAAATGGGAATTGTATGTTTAAAACTTTTATCCCATTATTAAGTACAAAAGGGGGACTACTAATGAAGTTGTTGATATGTTGAATAACTCTCCTTCCAAGGTTTTACGTATTCTCAATACCTAATTAATTTGAATAGTTTGTATTCTACCAACCACCTCTAGTTAATTTCCTCATGTCCTCGAGAATCCATATCCCTAAACCTTATTAGTGAATTTATCACTACTCTTAGTAAGAACATATTAAAAAACATTGAACAAGATCAATGTGAAAGAATGGTACCCTCTACCCAATATTGATGATCTCATAAATTAGTTGAAAGGATCCAAATATTTTAGCAATATTGGCCTAACTTGTATTTATCAATGCGTACGTATGAACCCTTCTAATTATTAGGAAAAACTCTCAAGACCAAATATGGAATCTATGTCAACAATGAATTTTCAGGTCAATGATAATAAACTATGATTATTGTGCCCCACACCAATGTATGAATATCTCTATTGGCATTCTTGTGTTCGTGTGCACTTTTTCTTACAAAAATGGGTGGGGCTAGGTGTAAGTCCTATGAAAATTTGAAAAATAGATTACCCCAACTCATGGCAGCCTCCTAGGAAATGGGTGGTTTCCATAGCATGGTATGGAGTTTCTATATTCCTTCAAAGATAAAAAAAAATAGTGTAGTGGTTGGTTGCTTGTCTTGACTAAAAGCATTTAGTGAGAAATATCGGTGTTTAGTACTCATGACTTTTGGTATTTCTAATATTTAAACTACATTGATTAAGAATCATCAAAGGCATATTTCTCCCATATTTGGGTAATATATAGTGTTATATTTAGATGGAATATTGGTTTATAGAAATAGTTGATCGGAAGATCATATGTAAGATGTTAATATTTCTCTTGACCTTATTGACCAACATAAATTTCAAGAAACAATGAGAAGTGATTTGGGCATACTTTCATTCATTGTATGAGTTTTCTTATGAAGTATGCTAGTGTGAATGCATATCTAGCGAAGGTCAAAGTCCTTCAAGGTTGGACGAATCTCTCTAATACTACATATATAAAGAGTTTATTAATATTTGGTGGGATGAATTTCTATAAAAAAAAATCATTCAACATTTCTCTCACAACGTTCAACCATTTCAACAACTCTCCAATCAAAATAATTTATCATGGAATGTTGCAACCAGGGATGATTTTAAGGATGGAAATTTATTTTAAAATGTAGAAACCTTGGCGAATCTTACTTATCCTCCATATGCCAACTATAAATGTTTGGCGATATTTTTGTAAAAATATTCAAATTTCTAAGGATTTTATATAGTTTTTTATAAACTTTTGGCGATTTTTAAGGTAAAATAATTTTATCCTATAGAATTTGGGCGAATCATTTTTAAAATAACGAATCTCATTTTTGGAAAAACCATGGAAAATTAGCCCATGAGCGAAATTTATCCCCTAAAATCATCCATGGTTGCAACACCCAAGGACATTTGAAAATTCAAGGATTCCCTTTGTTGATCTATGCCTTCATTTAATCACTCAAGCAATAGTGACATTACATTGTTGGTAAGGAAACAATCCTTCACACTAAGCATCAACCCCTTATGTTTATGAACTTTCAATCAAAGATTAAAAAGCATCTTAAATGGGAATTTTATGTTTAAAATTTTTATCCCATTATTAAGTACAAAAGGGGGACTACTAATAAAGTTCTTGATTTTTTGAATATCTCTCCTTCCAAGGTGTTACATATTCTCTATACCTAATTAATTTGAATAGCTTGGATTCTACCAACCACTTCTAGTTAATTTCCTCATGTCCTCGAGAATCCATATCCTTAAACCTTATTACTAGTGTTTTTCCCACTACTCTTAGTAAGCACATATTAAAAATCATTGAAAAATATCGATGTGAAAGAATGATACCCTCTACCCAATATTGATAATCTCATAAATTAGTTAAAATGAGCCAAATATCTTAGCAATATTGACTTAACTTTTATTTATCAATGAGCACATATGAACCCTTCTAATTATTAGGAAAAAATCTCAAGACCATATATGAGATCTATGTTAACATTGGATTTTCAAGTCAATGATAATAAGTTATTGTTATTGTGCCCCACACCAATGTTTAAATCTATCTATTGACATGCTTTTGTTAATGTGCACCTTTTCTTACAAAAATGGGTGGGGCTAGGTGTAAGTCCTAGAAAAATTTTCAAAATATAAGATTACCCCAACTCATGGCGGCCTCCTAGGAAAAGGGTGGTTTCCATAGCATGGTATGGAGTTTCTATATTCCTTCAAAGATAAAACATAGTGTAGCGGTTGGTTGCTTGTGTGGACAAAAATCATTTAGTGAGAAACATTGGTGGTTAGTACTCATGACTTTTGGTATTGCTAATGTTTTAACTACATTGAGTAAGAATCATGAAAGGCATATTTCACCCGCATTTGAGTAATATATAGAGTTATATTTGGATGGAATATTGGTTTATAGAAATAGTTGCTTAGAAGATCATATGTAAGATGTTAATATTGGTATTGACCATATTCACCAACATAAATTTAAAGAAACGATGGGAAGTCATTTGGGCATACTTTCATTCATTGTTTGGGATTTGTTATGAATTATGCTGGTGTGAATTCATATATAGCCAAGGTCAAAGTCCTCCAAGATTGGCCCAAGCCCTCTAATACTATATATATAAAGAGTTTATTAATCCTTGGTGGCATGAATTTCTATAGAAAATTCATTCAACATTTCTCTCACAATGTTCAACCATTTCATCAACTCTCCAACCAAAATAATTTATCATGGAATCGCAACACCTAAGGGCATTCAACAATTCAAGGATTCCCTTTGTTGATCTATGCCTTGGTTTAAGCACTCAAGAAATAGTGACATTAAATTGTTGGCAAGGAAACAATACTTCACACTAAGCATCAACCCCTTATGTTTATGAAACTTCAATCTAATATTACAAAGGCATCTTAAATGGGAATCTTATGTTTAAAATTTTAATCCCATTATTAAGTACAAAAGGGGGACTACTAATAAAGTTGTTGATATGTTGAATATCCCTCCTTCCAAGGTTTTGCATATTCTCAATACCTAATTAATTTTAATAGCTTGGATTCTACCAACCACTTCTAGTTAATTTCCTCATGTCCTCAAGAATCCGTATCCCTAAACCTTATTAGTGATTTTCCGAGTACTCTTACTAAGCATGAATGTATATTTTTTATACAACACAAATGATGAATATAAAGAGTGGGTGTGTGAGTGATATTTTATTATAGAAACCCTCACATATCGTCAAGGAATGTGAATAGTCTATCCATGTCAAATTTTGGTACATACAAAAACATTTTGAAAAAATATCAATGTTGGCCCCATTCACGGGTCACTGTTTCCCATTATGTACTCTATCCCTAATACAATGTCTATTAATAGTTGTTTCCTTTAAAATTCAATCGATAAAATTAAAACGAAACAAGGAAGAGATCGATCGATATATAGAGTGGGTGTGTTTGTGATATTTGAGTTTGGAAACTCTCCCATATTGTCAAGGAATGTGAACAGTCTATCCATGTCAAATTTTAGTGCATACATTTCCATGAGGCATAACTCTTTTGTTAGGCCTTTGATTTGGGTGATTTAAAGGGTGTTTCTAGGAGTTTAATCAAGAGAAAAATATGAAAAAATCCAAGGATTCAATATGTAATATGAAGGAAAAAATATTTGGATGGGGATAGAGGACTAATGCATTGTTTGAATAAGGATAATGATGAAATTATTGAGAC
Organism: Picea glauca; assembly: GCA_000966675.3. Taxonomy (NCBI): domain Eukaryota; kingdom Viridiplantae; phylum Streptophyta; class Pinopsida; order Pinales; family Pinaceae; genus Picea; species Picea glauca. The sequence goes on along the minus strand of JZKD02S0500740.1, from coordinate 549,147 downwards.
CAATTATGAAGAGAAAAAAGATTAAAAAAGGTTACTTCTTCTCACTTCAAATAGATTTGTACATGCATTTTGAAATTAAATGGTTGACCAAATGTGTTAGTAACACATGGATCTATATCACCCATTTTATTATTTCATCAATATGATTTATGAAAACTCTTATTTAATCCATAATTTCAAATTAATTTATATAATTATCTCTCGACCTCCGCAAACCCATGTTTTTTTTCAAATGATCATGTCCAAGATTATCAAGGAGAAGGGAATATTGTATTCCTAAACGTATAATTGTTTTTCATATGCAAACGTATTAATTTATATGTAAGCTCATTATTTTGTAATGAAAATTAAAAATGGCTGCTACTAAATGAAACCCGAATATATAACATGAAAACGCTTGAAAATCATCCAAATTTCTTTGTACGAAAGGTTTGTCAGTGGTATCTATTGCAAGTATCTCCACTGTGTGTCCATGGTTTCCATGTGAGTGTTCATGAATAGAAATCATGTCCATATTGCATTAACCAACGACATTTCATGGGGTAGAGACAAGGCAATGAGTTTAGGAAACAAACACAAATTGAAAAAAATTCAATGTAGGTACATGGTATATGGTTGATATTCATGATTTATTCCCCCCACTTGACCATATAAAGTTTCTTAAGACAACCATACCCTATGCATAGGAACCTATAATAGTACCCACATTCTTCTTAGAAGCAAAAAATTACCTATAAAGTGTCTTTGTTGTGGTTTGAGTTCATGTTCATGGATAATGAGCCTTACATATCCATTTATGGTGTAAGGCCCTTGTTTTCCTCCCTTGATTATGGTCAAGGATTTGAGACCCATCCTTACTATGAAAAAACTCCTAATCACACCCATATCCCAATTGTATGCCAAAGGTTCACTTTAAAGAGTCTATGTTGTGGTTTAAGGCCTTGATTGTGACACATTAGATCAATAATATTAATTTAGGGAATAATTCCCTAGATTTGTCCCTCGAACCATGGTATGAGGCCCACCTTTCATGCAATAATATTAGCCTTGTACATGGTCATTGGAACCTATAATATTCACATAGGATTTATAGGCCTCCCCGACCATTATTAAGGCCATGTGGTGGTTTGAAGCTCACCCTCAACAAAGGCACATGGCATTTCATGATTATTCTTGGTGAAAGTAAGTGAATTGTTTATTTTTCAATGCAGATGTTTATGGTGATGGTTTATCTTGCTCATACAAGATTACAGAATTGCACAACTTATTTAATGCTTGAAGTAAGAAACTTAAATTGCTAATTTTCTTTCTTTTTTATTTTCCCAAGCTTCATAAATTGATCTAATAAATAGTGAAACCCTAGGGCCCTAAAGTTCTAGATACATTGAGGTCGTCATTTATCTATTGTGCTTAAGTTACTTGTCATTGACAAACTCTTATCCCCTAGAGTGACTAGTCTTTTCTCCTCCTAAAGAGAAACAGGTACCCTGTTGTGGTATATACTTTTTCATTTCACACATTAGCTAAGGAATTTTTCTCTTCCAATACTTTATATCATATTCAAGGATTTCTTTCAATGAAAACCATCTACATGATATCATGACACAATAAAATAACATATTTCAACATAACATAATATATAGTACATTACAGGTAAAACACATGTCATTAAGTACAACAACAAATTGAAAGAACATTTTGCATATAAATCACAACTACTTACCTCATGTATTTGCGAAGATCATAAATAACTTGTTTGATTTTGTTGTCAAAGTCATTTGGGAGAGATAGTGGTAGAACATACTGTAACAAAAAAATTGAATCGTTATTTTTTTCGACCAAAGTAGACAAAAAAAATAAAAAAAATGAAAAGATGTATAAGGCCAATATATACATATGTATACACAAATTATTACCTTAATGAAGGTATGCCAGTCATGTGTTTTTACCCCACCAAATTCACCTTTCTTCATTAAGATATTATTTATGTTTGAAGCAAAACCTATGGGAAATTCAATTCTTTGAATGACCTCTTTTACATCATTGGTTTGTTGCTCTGTTAATAACCATGGAAGGTTATTTCAGTCTCCATCACTATTTGATCGAATCACACTTCGCACTGCATGATTGGATTCCTGAATGTCAGTACAAATTTTGACAATTTTTTCTTTATCCCTCCTACCATCTATGATTCACCATAACATTTCTATCACATTCTTCCCGATATGCATTGTATCAAACAAATGAGCTATTTTTATCTCCTCGTAGTAGGGAAACCTCATGAATTGAGTGGTATAACATTTGATTTATCGTGGAATCCCATTATTAATACCTTCATGATGGTGGCCTTCATGAAGCATAAAAGAAATCACAACAATAATTATTAGATATGGAAAAATAAATTCAGTGATTAAAATAAAAAATCAAAACATTACATATACGACACATAAATAAATTGCGTACCTTGATGATTTCTATTATATTCCAACCTCCATAGGTGAGGTGTCATTCTTCGTGGTTTTAAACCAGTCTCTTCTTTCCCATTGAAAAGATGTTTTGCAATAGTACGATACCTATGGTTCTTAGGGAGGAGGTGTTTATAGTCATCAAACACCACCTTTCCTAAACTTTTTTAATGACGATACTTCATCTTAGGACCACAAATTGGACATGCAAATTTACCCTTTGTTTGAAGACCTAGAACATATGAATTAATGTCAATTATACAATGAGATTATTTAAAAATTAAGCATGCATGATATATTTAAAAAATTATATATTATTAAAGAGAAATAGAATGCTACATACCACAAAAATGTGTTAGTCCTAGGTCAACATGAATTTTCCATAAAAGTATTCCATGGAATTTAAATTTCTTCTCCCTGATTGGTTTACAGATGTCATACATAGTGATGCCAACCCATAACTTTAGTAGATCGTGGATAAGAGGCTCGATATATACATTCATATATTTAATTTGGTACTTACCTAGTTATTTGAAATTACACATAATTACTACCATGACATGCATATAGAAGTAAATAAATAAATAAAAGATATTGTGCGAAAAACAAAACAAATGAAAAAGTTACATTCAAAAAATTAATGTAAACAAATACCTAGAAGAATGATTGTCAACATTATTTGCTCCCTCTTTATTGACATACAAGGAGGGATGTTATTGTTGATAACAAAAATAGGCCACAATGAGTAAATAGACCTAAGCTCTCCGAATGGATTAACATCGCCAACTGCCAATGAAAACCTAAAATTACGAGGTTCATCTTTGAAATCTGCCCATTTTTCCTCAATTTCCCTAAATTCATAACCATCAACAGGCATTCAAAGCACACCATCCCCACTTTTGTTATGTGCATGGTAATCCATAAATTGTGCTATTCTTTCACAACTGAACAATCATTTCAAACGTGGAATTATGGGAATATGACGAAGAACCTTACAAGACACTCTTTTTGTTACCTGATCGGTTCGATATCTACTGATAATACATTGCATGAATTTTGTTTTCGAGGCATGTTGTCCATAATATATAATATTATCATTAGGACATGCATTTATAGTTTGATAATCCATTCCAATATCATTCATAATGGCATGCAAATATCGATATGTACGAGGTAAAATATTTGACGATGGTAACAAAAATTCACCTAACAATCTACAACATAACAACTAACTAGTTAATGTAAAGAATAGTAATCGTAAAAATTGCATTCTTATTTTACATATTAATTAACACTAAAAACAAATAGAAAAAATTCAACATTTATGTATATGAGATGAATTATATTACATACCTTAGGATCTGTGCCAGTGTTCGAAAAATTATTCATAACCTTTAAGTTCACTAGAAAAATGTAGTGAAGATAATATTTTCTCTTGAGCCTTCATAAAGTTGTTTATTTGCCTTTTCTAATAGAGGTTCATCATAAATACCATCAATGTCCCCATCCTCATCTATCTGAGCAAACAAATATTGGACCATTTTATTTGTCTCATCATCTTCTTCCATGAGATCCTCATTTTCTCGATCATGTTCCTCAGGTTGTACGACATCATTTCTACTACTACTTGGTGCAATATTTTGCAGAAAGTTAGGGGGAAACTCTAACTTTATAATTACAAACAATCATACAAAATTAGTATGTATAACAAATTTTCAAACAATATATATATATATATATATAATTGACAACATAAAAATAGATAATGAATATATAGCTAATTACCATGGGACGATATTCATTCGATCCCCCATCAATGTGCCCATATTTCCTATAATATTGTTTATATGTTGCTAGTAAAAATATTACGAGACATGTACTGAAACATTTTTTTCAATGGAAATAACATCTACCATCACCTTTTTCATCCTCTTTACTTTTTTTCCCACCTTTAATATTTTGCAACATTATTTTGCAAAAAAATACCCTTTCTAAACCATCGTTGTTATAGCAAGATTGTCGCAGCATCTCTAATTTTCAATATATATATATCGTAGCAAGAGTGACAAACATTGACCAAGTCAATCTTGACTTTTTCAAATAGTTAGGTGACTGTTTGAAGAGTCTAACGATCATCATTGGATCATCACTCTTGCGACGAACATTGACCAAGTAAATGTTGACTTTGTCAAATAGTTGGATGATTGTTTGAACAGTGTAACGACCATCATTGGATCATCTCTCTTGCGATGATAATCAAAGGTCGTCGCAAGAGATATGGGAGTCCACTATATTCGCATTCATATTTCTTGAGATGTACCACTATTTTTGTCTCAAGAGCGATGAATGTGGGCTAGATTTATAAAAGAATTGAAAAATTCAACTCGTATCTTCAATTTTGAGATGAAAGGGTACTTTTGTCACAAGTAGTGTTCACAATTTTTTCAATATATAGTAGTGACACATTGGGATTCGTGTAGTGTATTGGATTCCATTAGACTATATTCATGGTTTCCTCACCTTTTTCGACATTGTTCATTGTTGGCTACTAGTTAGAGGGTCTCTTTCATGTACTACTTGCATCTTGTGCATGCGAGAGATGCACATGTTCGTTGGTTCGTGAACATACTATCCGTTCGAGCTCTTCATACTCATTAAGATATTTCTTTATGCCTCATGCTAGATGATGAGAGATGTCTTAATGATCTCCTTTCAGCGAGTATCCTTCCATCGACTTCAGCTCATCTATTTTAGAATTGAGATCTAGAGTCATAATTCAGATCCTTGACCTTCCATATATTGGAAATTCTCTGACTAGACCCTTCAATTCCATTTGGAGGCTATAAATTGAGCCATATACAAGCCTTGAACACATGTCATTGAGAGAAAACACACTCTCGATAAATTTCACTTCATATTGAGTCTGCATCCCTTTGTCCTTGAAAGTATAAACTTCTTGTGTTCATCCCCTAAGATATTCCTATCTTGAGGAGAAACTCAATTACTCCTACTACTTGTGATCTTGCCTTTGTGGAGGATTGACGTGGTGAAGGCCCAACTAGAGGGACTTAGTTTCTCGATTCCAATATGTGTTGTTACAGAAGCTTGTCACCTATGTACTTTTTTTTATTACATTAATAGAAATACTCTTTTCTCGTCCAATGATATCTAACAAATATTTGTATTAATTTCCATGGGAATATTTTGTATACATGTTAATGGATTATGCTAGTTTATATGCTAACATTATATATGATTTCTATATTCTTTTGTATCTTGGTTGTTGAGGACAAGTTGCGGGCATCAAGCTTTCGGTCGTGAGCTCAACCATGGTTTTTTTCAGACGTGTGGACGAGGTAGGCTCTTAACCTTCTCTTGTTAGCATTTCTATTTATCTAGTATACTTGATTTTATAGTTGATTTCTAGGTGTCGTTCCATTTGTTTTGGTTTACCCCTTTCCATAGAGATTTTCCTCGTAACACCTCCTCCAAATAACCAAATACATTCATATATCACAATTCACATATCTTGAATAATGAAGACATGATCTCTATATATACCTATTGACACAATACACATGAGGTCCATTTACTATTAGGAAAACCCTATTACATATACATTTACACATTACATGTACATTTAACCCCATATATTCCTCCCTTAGGGATCATATCATATGAATTTAACCCCATGTATTCCCCCCTTGGGTCATAACATCGATCCACCACCTCTCTTTCCCCTCAAACTACACATCCTAAGGAATGAGATCCCCTTCTCTACCATGTAGTCCCTCAAGCTATCACACTTCCCTCCAGGGTTAAAAAATAGGTTGGATAGGAATTATCTCTATTGGGGAATCTAATAATATACAACTACAATAGGAATGCCCACAACAACAATTTACTTGCTCCCTTGACAATTTGTTAACAAAAAATATTACTCATAGTCCTACAACCTATCTCTCCATGAAATTATAGCTCCAACAAGCTATTATACATGCCCACTATGGTTTCCTTCAAGCTTCAACATTTATAACTCTCTTTCTATCAAAAAATATGCATGTAAAAACTAGTCTCGTTTCCCATACAAATTTTCTTTTCTCTGATGCATGTTGACTCTCCCAATTCCCAAGTTTGATTGTACTTAGGTACATTCTCTTAATAACTTTGTGAAGTAACTTTACACACCAACCTAATTACATTTATTCAATGATTGGGGCATGGAAACACTCTAAAGGAAATGAAAGGTTCATAGTAAAAATAATTTGGAAAGATGGCTTGGGTTTAATAGACATGGGTAATTCCCCCCTTATACCCCCCCTCTCTTTTGGAAAAAAATTCCCCAAGTCTTCACCCATGTTCATCTACAACCGACGATACATTTTATTTATTATTTTCAATATAAATCATTTACATATTTCTTTGTTGGGCCCACAACGATACACCATATTTACATTATATATCACTAAACCCAAGATTAAAAATGAGGATGTTACAATAAGTATATTAACTATAATTAAATATAATAATAGAACCACATAAACTATGATTAATTGTATTTGAGGTATATCGATCAACATTAATAAAAAGGAGAAAATGAATATTTAAAAGAAAAAAAATAAGTTTAATTGAGTAAATAAAAATGTAAATATGTGTAGACAATTGTTTTGGATAAAAATTGTGTATGATGTTTTCAAACATCCAAGAAAAATGATTCAAGAAGACATTCCACCCATAATCAAGGACAAATGAAGCTAATATATTGTAAAATAGTGTTTTGGCATGTGTAAGGTCTCCTGTGATAGCCAATGAGTGTGCATTCTCATTAGGAAGACTTGGAGATGAGTCGAGTAACATAACATAAGGACAATGCAATCGGTTGGGTGAAAAACAACATGTGGGTGTGGGAAGGAGACCCTTCAAAGAATGATGGTGACTTGTGGAACTAAGGGGGAACACACCTCACTTGAATTGTGATGGTTGATGAATAGTTGGGTTACATTTGGGCAAGGACAAGGCGACTTGGGCATGTGCCCAAATAGTGGAACTTCCAACTCTTGGAAGCATGGACACATTGGAGAGGTTGGATGACCCCATCGACACACACACATAGAGTCACATCACTAGTACAAATAAATGGACAATGAAAAGGCACATCAAAGAGGTTGAGGCACACCATTCCTAAGGGATATGAAGGGTTAACGACTTCACGGGTTCATGGAAACATCAGTCTACAAAGGGACCTGATGGTTCATTTGGGTGTGTTGGTCCATGAAGGGGCACAACACACCAAGAGGATGTGACAATTAATGAAGGTAAAATTTGGAGTCCATATAAGAACAAGGGTGCACAACCAAGGAAGGAATAAGGAGTAATGAGGCATAGAGAGAAATTCAAACGACCAAGGAAATATTTCGACGCAAGGAAAAATAAAACACAATTTTTTGAAGACATGGAAGACAAGTATCCAAGAGTGGGATGTCCTAGGAGAGTTTGGGGAAGTATACATCCAATTTTTTGTGAGTAAAAACCCAAATTGTGTGTTATCTTGGTGAAATCTTGCAAAATAGAAGAGTCAGTGAGTCTACAGAAAGGCGCACATTTGGGGCACATCACAAGGGTTGTGAAAGTCCTTATGATAGAGAGACTTGGTGGGAATAATATGTGTATGAGTGTCCTGGTGAGGTGAGGCAAGTTGTGTGACTTTTCCCAAGTTGTAAATCAAAACAGTAGTGTTCATATTGTAATTATTTCACAATAATAATACTTATCCAGGTGTTGGGCACATCTTTTGTCGCCCACACTATTTGTATGTGTCTCTTGTTTGTTTTAAAAATTTTCTCCTAGTTTCACATGTTCATGGATGTATGCTTAAATGACTAAGTTTTAATTTGTTAAAAATATTTTATAAGTATACAAGTGAGTTGCATAGAGTTAGAGTGTGACTCTCTTGTAGCCTAGAATGAAGTATGGGTATGCTCTAGGTTAAGAGGCGTAGTTCATACAAATTACACTTGGTGTTTCCAAGCATCCAAGTAAGAACTTTCATGGTGTCACATTCCATCAGGAGGTGCATTATCAAAATATCAAGACAAACATCTTGTGGGGTCATGACAGGTGGTATCGGAGCTGATTTTTGTGAACATATTGGTTAGTTCTTCACCATTATATTGGCGATAGGTGGTATCAGAGTTGATTTTGGTGAACATATTTGAGTTTTCACCACTACTGCAGTCAAACAAATGGTGTTGAGGCATACATGTTGAGAATAAAATTTGGGTCCAGACTCAGTGAATGGTAAGGTGAGAAATATTGACCTTTGACAATGATAGTCTAGGTGCAGACTTGGTTGGTTTAGTTTGCGATGGAAATAAATTGTCGAGATGTGGAAAAGGTCGTGACTTGTGAACATACCTATGCACACACCTTGAGAAGACTAGGCACATAGTTATTTGGGTAAACTGAGCACTTGGGAAAGGAAAATGAACACAATACTTGTTGTAGAACTGATCGTAGGATTGATCGGATACTTCATCACAAAACTCATCGTAGATTTGAACGTAGAGTTTAGAGAAGTTTTGAGGCGATTTCTTGGATGCATTTGAAAACAAATTTGTAAGTAGAGTGAACATACCTGGGCAACATCCATGGTTGGGTCGCACGTGGATGGTAGTGACACTAAGAAGCATCCCAAGATAGGTGGAATAAAGGATCATCTTGTTCTCTTGGAGAGGAATGTTGATAAGATGATGAATGCAATGTATCAACATGGTGAAAAGGTTTAATAGATGGAGACTAAGATAGGAAATATGAAGCATGGATTTGATGAAGTTGTACAAGAGTGTTAGGTGCCCACGAAATTGATCACTGACACCTTGACAAATGACATTCATGGTAGACTCAAGGGAACATAGGATGCACTTTTATCAGTCACACAGAGGTTGAAGGACCAAGATGACACCATCACCTTGTTGAAACGATCTTTGACCAATGGAAAAATTTCATTTTTCATCCCAATGAGGATGAAGATAAGGAAACTCGAGTTGTACGATCGTACTCACAATGCTAAGTTGCTTGGAAATTACTATTGGGACATTGAGCAGTACTTGGAGTAGTTGAATGGAAAATTGGATTAAGCTAAGGTGAATGTTGCATTGATTTTCTTGACATGGGTTGCTAATCTCTAGTGGAGGAACTATGTGGAGGACTTGGAAAATGGGAGAACCATAGAGACGATCGAAAACTGGGTAGAAATGAAGGTAGCCTTGAAGGAATAATTTCATCATGAAACCAAGCATGGATCACAAGAAATCAATTGTTGGACCTTAGGCATGATGGTAAGATCCAAGCCTACATCAAGGCATTCAAAGAGCTCATGTTGGATATCAATGACAATTTGGAAGAATCCAAACGTTTCCACCTCACAAATGGTATACAACCATGGATGCAAAGTGATTTGTGATGCTAGAATGTGAAAACTCTTGTGACAACCATCACTAGAACGGAAACATTTTTGCACTTTAGGGGTGAACCCAAGACAGATCCTAGGAAAAATGAGGATTCCCAATGTGAAGAGAAACAACGAGGGAAGGGGAAGAGGAATAAAAAAGTAAAGAATAATATTTCAAAGGGATGTGAGGATAATGCTAAGAAAAGAGATGCAATGAAAGAGAAGAAGTCGATTTCATGTTTGATTTGTAACAAGGAACATTATGTAAAGAGTTGTCCCTTGAAATAGAATTTTAATTATTTAGAGAAGGTAGAAAACCCATCTATTGGGATCTTGTAGGTATTAAAATTTGTTGTGGAAGGTGAATCCATGGAGAGCTAAGAGAAACATGAGACACGACTTTTCTCTTTGTATTTTAACTCAACATGGGGTTAGTGACAACCATGGTTGATAGTGGGGTGACTCATAACTTATTAATGGAGGATATGATGTGAAGTCTTGGGATGAAACCTAAACTAACTCATAAAACCTTCAATATAGACAACATAGTTGTAGAGATGTTCATTGGTGTAGCTAATGATGTCTTGTTAAATCTTGGTGACTGGTGCAGAAGGATGAGGTTCCCCATTGTTCCTATGGACAATTCAAAGTTGTGTTGGGAAAGGAATTCATGAGGAAGGAAAATGAAACACCTATTCCTTAGATGAATAGTTTGGCCATTTTCTCAAGACATACTATGCATTTGATTCCAACCATAAGGATGGACAAAGGGGGTGTGAAGATAGTTTTTGTGAAAAACTAGAGAAAACAAGCTTGTGGGAGTGAATTGGGACAATGTGGGGTGATGGTTGGACTACATAATGCAAAGAACAAAAATATACTTGTGTTGATCGAATGAAGGATTGTTGATGTTGAATACATAGTTGGAGATATGCCTATGAAAGTGGATGTCTTGGAATATTTTAGTTTGAAGCATGATGAATCACAATGAAAATTGGAGGAAGTCCCAAAGATGAGGTTATTAGAGAAGTTTGTTGAACAGGAATAGAGACCATCCATGGACCAAGAGGATGTGAGGGAGACACAAAAACCTTAGAGGAAGAGAACTAAGGAAGAGGTTGATTCCTCCTCTAGTGAACTTGGGAATGGTTAATGGTCGTATGATTCTAATCTAGAATGACTTGCTAAGGAATGCATAGGAATCATTGGTTCAAGTGTAGTGAATCATACATATATGACATAGAAGTAAAATGAATCTTCATTGATCGCATTGGGATAGATTGGAGATGAGGGATATGTACCATCCAACCAACCTCCTTCACCTTCAAAATAGATAGCGACACATTGCCTCACTATATCAGTGGGGGATAGTGAAGCCTTTTGGGCTCCTTAAGGAGGTTCCTTAGTGAAGTCTATTGGGAACACAGTTGCACGAATTGATAGATTGGAGGAAAGGAGGAGTTGTGAATGTGACAATTTTGTGGACATAAAAGAATGTTTGAATGTGAATATGTGAGTTCTTGAGGTAGAGGCATGACAATTGGAATAGCTACCCAATTAGCCAAACTCACAAGGGGATCCAAGATACAGAAGCATGAGAGGACACACCAAAGTATGGAAGGAACAAATAGTTAGTGATACATGACACTTTGTAGACTCGTGTAACTTCCTAAGGGGAGTTTTCCTTCATGAAAAAAATTGAGGATACAACAATTATTGAGTGGGGAAGATATCCATAGATCAGGAAGAGGCACCATGGATATCGAAAGATGTTGTCGGGGATGAAAATAACTTGTATTGAGGGAGGATATAGGGTCTCCCTTGATACCCATCGAGCACATGTGATACTTGGGAAGACTTGGAGACGAGTCAGGGAAGAGAACAAAAGGAGCATGTGATCGGTTCAGTAAATGAAGACATGTGGGCATGGGTAGGAGAACTTTGGTTGCACAATGGTGATTTGTGGCACCAATGGGGAAGATACCTCACATTCCTTGCCACAGTTGATGAATACTTGGGTTTCATTTGGGAAAGGATGGGGTGACTTTGGTGCGCACCCAAGGAGTGTACCCTCCTTCCCTTGGCACCATGGGCACATTGGAGAGGCTGGATGACCCCATCGACACACCCACTAAGAGTCGCTTTGTCAGTTCAAAGAAAATCATAAGGAAAGGGTGCACCAAAGAGGTTGGGGTGTGCCGATATCAATGGACGTGAAGGGTTCATGAATGCACAATTTCATGGGTGCATTGGTTCAGAAAGGGGCGTGTTGGTTTGTCTTGACGGGTTGGTCCATGAAGGGGAGAAACACACCTAAAGGAAGCAATGGTTCATGAAGGTGAAATTTGGAGTCGATATAAGAAAAATGGGACACAACTAAGAAAGGAAGAAAGAGAATGGATGTATAGAGAGCAAGTCAAATTACTAAGGCAAGGTTCTGAGGAAAGGTAGAAAAAAACGTAGAGTTGCAAAAACATGGAAGACAAGTAGCCAAGAGTGGAATGCACAAGGAGAGTTTGGGGAAGTATGAACACAAGTCTATGTGAGGCATGCTATGAGGAAAAACCCAAATTCTGTGTTAGGTTGGTGAAGTCTTGTGGCGGAGAAGAGATAATGAGTTTGTAGAAGGACACATGTCCAGTGCACACCACAAGGGTTGCAAAAGTGGTTGTCATTGAGAGTCTTGGTGGGATGAATCTGTGTATGAATTCCTTAGTGAGGTGAGATAAGTCATGTGACTATGCCCAATTTGTAAGCCAAGGAAGTAGTTCTTATATTTTAATTGTTTCACAATAATAAGACTTACTTAGGTCTTAAGCACATCTTGTGGCACCCACACTATTTATGTGCATCTCTTGTTTGTTTCACAAGTATTCTCTTGGTTTCACATGTTTGTGGATGTGTGATTAAATTAATTAAGTGTTAATCTATTAACAAGATTGTTTAAGTATGAAAGTGAGTTGCATAGAGTTGGAGTCTGACTCTCTCGTACCCTAAAATGGAGTATGGGTATACTCTAGGTGAAGAGGAATAGTCTGGATATAGTACTCTTGGTGTCGCCAAGTAGCCAAGTAAGAACCATTATAGTGCCACACTTCCTCAAAAGGTTCACGGTCACAAGATTTTGGAAGGCATTCTGTGAGGTTGTGACAATATGTATTTAAAGAAGAAGATTCATGAGTGACCATTGAAGAGAGGAAAGAGGAGTGAATACAATATTAAAGTATCAGAGATAAAAAAAAATTAAAATAATAATAAAGTCATAAAATTAGTTAAGGAGATTAGAAGAGAATAAAATATGTTGGCATATTTTTACAAGAAGAGTGTACTTGTCATTGATGGAAAGAACAACAATGACGTTGGCGAACAAGAAAAGCATACTCTCAGGAGGAGAGGCGAATAGTATGCAGAGATCAAAGCTCAGAAGGAAAAGTGTAAGCTCAGGATGAGAAGCCTCAACAACCGTCCAATCAAGAAATTGACCGTGTTGATTGTCTAATATTACGGACGTTGGTCATATGAGTGACCGTGGGCTTGAGGACCATTGGAGGATCATGGTTGTCAGATCTGCAAGACAGATCACCGACATGGATGAATGGAGGAGAGAGAAATAAGAATTAAACAACTTGCTAGCTCTAATCCCACAATTGGTCTAGATCATCTGATATCATAAACCCAAATATCAATGATTGTGGTTGATCTAACAAACGATCAAATTAAGTCGAATTAAGTTGTGACCATTGGATGCACAATCTCCAGATCAACGACAGGGATAGATTGCAGATATCGAAAGGAGAATTAAATATCATGCTATTTCCAATCCTGCAACTAGTCAGGACCGTCATATCTTATAGCCTCGAAGATCGACAATTGTGGGTGACTCACCAACAATGCACAACATCAAATTGCGGAGTTTTGGTGATGAGTCAAATCACTCAAAAGTTGTGGTTCTGCAACCATCCTTGATAGTTGATATACTTCGAGTGTCTTCACGACTGTTGAATCACTTTTAAGTGGAAGGACATGATAAGTGATGCAGAAGCATCGTAAGTAGCCAGCCAAGAAACCATAAAGGCAGAAGAAAGATGGAAAAGCGCAACACACATTTTGCACATTTTGAAATGTTTTTGAAAAATTAATGAAGCAGATATTAATGTGATAGCTGCGGAAGCATACTTACATTTATATCTTAGATGTTGTAAACAGATCTTGAGCACTGCTCTCCTCTGTAGAATGTAAAGGCATTTATACGTAATTAATGAAAGTAGGTAGATTTGAATTCATAGATTAGACAGTTTAGAGAGTAGAAGGGAAAATGGATATAGACACCCTCACCCTTGTATTATTGTATCATTAGAGGAAGAACGTTGTGAAGGGCATTCAAATTTTCATAAGTTGGGAGCTATAGCAGAGAGTTGTAGAGAAGAACCCATGTACAGGAGCACTTGAGTTAATATATGAAGCTTTGACTCAATTTTCATGGTGTTATGATGCTTACTGTTTACATTTGCTGAATGGTATGCTTACAGTTGTTTTATTCTCTCTGTTTATGCATTTGTTTCAATGCTGTGTTGAATGTATGATTTCATGTTAAGTATATGAAGTCTTAGAGAGGAGAAGAATGAGTTTCAATTGTTTCTCATCTTGAGGGTTCCTACAAGGATTGCAGTGAAACGTCCGCAAGGTGTGCGTGGACAAGAGCCTGAGTTTTATCTCGAAAAACTCAGGAGAGATATTGTTGTTCTCATACCAGCATAAGTGCAGGTGAAGTACAGATCCGTGCAAGGTGTGTGCAAGCTAGTTGAAGCCTTAGAAGTTATAAACTAAGGTGAAGGTGGAAGGACTATTGTTGCAAAGAGTGCACAGAGTCAAGGACTCAAATAACCAGAGGTTATTTGAAAGATTTCCGCAAGGAGTGCAAGAACAATTCCTTTTGGGGACATGAGTTTGCAAGTGAAAGCTTAGGAGGGATAGTACCTTTGAAGTGTTCAAAGGGATATGAAAGTCGAAAGAATCTCATAAAAGACAAGTTTAGGAGGGAGAAAATTGATTCGTCTTGCAGAAGTCATCGAGGAGTGAATCAGGTGGTCAGAATTCTCCGAGGAGAACTCGCAAAGTCGCGAAGACCATAGGATCCAGAGGAGCTGCAAGGTGGTTAGGAGTTGGATGAATCCACCGCCCTGACATCAAGAATCAACGTGGACCGTTGATCGTGGTCTATTTGAGTCGTTAAATCATTTCAGGAATTCGGGACCTGTAAGTTTGGAGTGTAGGTCAAAACCCTTGGTCACTCAAACTCCCAGTTCGCGAAAAGGATAATCAAGTGTGAAATTTCGGTATTTTGGGGTTCGACATACCGGGAATCCTGATGACAAGGAACCAAGACCTTAGTATTGAAAATCCCAAAGTCGCGAAACGCGACGTGCCTTTGGTGTGAAACATCGACATTTCGACATATCGAGGTTCAGCATATCGGGAAGCTTGATGACAAGGAGCCGAGGCGCCTAGCATAAAAAATCCTGAATTCGTGAAACATGACGTGCCTTGTGGTGAATTTTGGGATTTTGGCATTTTGACACTTCAAGTGTCGAGAAGTAGAGGAGGCAACAATCTTTGGAATCGAGAGTTTCAAACTCTCAGTTCGCAAAAAGCTGAAAGATCCAGAGTTTTTGGATCGTGGAGTATCTTAGTTGTAGATCACATTGGAGGCGATATTTCAGGAATTCAGAGATCGGATTTTTGGGAGGTGAGGAACCTTTCTGCTGTGGATCTCGCAAGTCACAAAATCCTGGAGAGTAAAAGAAAAAATTCCTGAAAACATTGAAGGACAATAGCCGTGGGCCCAATCGGGTTTCAGGGTTCTGGGAATCAAGAGATAGAGTTGCATGTCAATGCAACTCCTGAAATCGTGAACGAAAAAAAGCCGAAAAGTGGGTCCAAAGCATTAATCGGAGGATACGTGCAACAAAAGTCAAGGGAGTGGTCAAAATTCGGGGAAAATCCCGAAAGACCTTTGATTTCGCCAAAAGGGGAAATTTCGAAAACCGAAAAATCATAAGGAAAGAGGAATGAGTGTTGGTCGATCACTCAAGTTCCGAAAATCCAAAATAAGTGGCAACAATAGGAGTGTGTTCAGTGTATGGAAGGAGTCAACCCTCATTGACGTTTCAGGTTTCAGAGGTTGAAGAGACAAGGGGATCGACAACAGGATTCATGAGATCATGAACCCGGAAATCGTGAAAGGAAAAGAAAATCCCTGATCATATTTGTTGGTCAGTTGTGGAATACACCTTTGGTGTGTGGTATTCCCTGTGGGGAAACCAAAGAGTCAATCTGAATCAGGGGAATATTTAGAATGATCCTGCACAGATCTTGGCCTGAGGGTTGGGGGTATGCATCATTTGGTATCATAGCTCAGAACGAGTTCTTTTCTTTCTGTAGTAGAGAGAACAAGGGAACATTTTACAACCATGCTGCCGAGAAGAAGAGATAGGCCAATGCTAAGGCCTGATCTAGCAAGAGAAAGACAAATGCATGAATTACGTGCAAGGCTTGATGCCATGGAGACAACACAGAGGCACATAGTTGATGCTGGGGATATCAGCGAGGCCTAAAGTGGAAATGAAGCTGAAAAGGAAGGAGAATAAGTTGTAGTTGAATATGCTGTGGACGAATTCCTATTCAAGGCTGTTGCAAGGATAGGTGCTAGAGAAAAAATGGACATTCTAGTGTATGAGGGAAACCTAGATGTTGAAGAGATTCTAGACTGGATTAGAGCTCTAGACAAGTACTTTGACTATGAGGATGTCGAGGAAGACGATAAGGTCAAACATGTTGTTACTAGACTTAAAGGGCATGCAACACTATGGTGGGATGAACTGCAGGCTAACAGACGCTGCAAGGGCAAGCAGAAAATCAAAAGCTGGGATAGAATGGTTGCAAAGATGAAAGCCAAATTTATACCCAAGGATTATCAAATCACTCTGTTTCGTAGGATGCAGAATTTGAGACAGAAGCTGATGTCAGTGAAAGAATACACTGAAGAGTTCTACAAGATAAACATCAGAGCAGGTCATCGAGAAAGCGATGATGAAAAAGTTTCTAGATACATGAATGGTCTGTGATATGACATTCAAGATGAGATGATCATGATGACTATTCAAAATGTGGAAGATGATTATCATATGGCTCTGAAAGTCGAAGAGAAGTTGAGCTGGAAGCAAGGTCAAAGAGGCCGAGGTAGAAGTCAAGCCAGAGACAAAACAATTGCCCAAGATAGAACTCAAAAATATGAAGAAGAGGGAAAGAAACCTCAAACTCAACATGAGAGAGGAGGAAGCTCATAGAGAGGGCAATATGTTGATAGAAATACTTTTCCTCGAGCTAGAGGAAGAGGAAGAGGCAGAGGCGGTGAAGTAAAATGCTTTGTCTGTGGAAAGATTGGACATAATTCCTATGAGTGTCTAGATAAGAAAAAATATGGTGGTGAAACTCACATTGCCGAAGCTCAAGGACAAAATGTTGAGGAATAAGACGTTGAGGGTGAAATATCTTTGATGATGAGGAAAGTTCTCTTTAATCCAGAGAAGGAGGCAGAGAACCCAGCCCAAAGAAACAGTCTGTTTCAGACTACTTGCAAAACCAAAGACAGGGTATGGAAGGTCATAGTGGATAGTAGTAGCACAGACAATCTCGTATCTACAGAGATGGTAGAAAAGATGGAGCTAGAGACTGTTGTACATCTAAGTCCATACAGAGTTTCATGGCTACAAAAAGGACATCAGGTAAATGTCACTAAACAGTGTTTAGTTGAATTTAAAATAGGAGGATATAAAGATGAAATATTATGTGATGTCATTCCCATGGATGTTTGTCATCTATTGCTAGGTAGACCATGGCAATATGATAGGAATGTGATTCATGATGGGAGAAAGAACATGTACACCCTGGATAAGAATGGGAGGACGCACACGTTGTTGTCGATTAAAAACCAAGAGGTGAAAATAGAGATGAGCAACACTGTACTTCTCATGAGTGGGAAGGAACTTCTTAATGAGGTTAAGAAGAAGGAAGACACACAATTTATTGTGGTCAGGAAGCCTAAAATTGTTTTGACCAGTACAAGAATATATGATTTACCAGAAGAAATCCAGGAATTGCTGGGAGAATTTGCTGATATAGTAGTGGACGAACTACCTTGTTCATTACCACCTATCGGGAGTATAAGCCATCATATCGATCTTATACCTAGAGCTAGTTTACTGAACAAATCCGCGTTCAGGTTGACGCTGTAGGAAAATGAAGAAGTCAAGAGACAGTTCTAGGACTTAATGAACAAGGGATTCGTTAGAGAAAGCTTGAGTCCATGCGTTGTTCCAACAATGCTCAGCCCAAAGAAAGACACAGGTTGGAGAATGTGTACAGACTGAAGGGAAATCAATAAGATTACCATCATATACAGATTTCCATTACCAAGGATGGACAACTTGATGGATTGCTTGAGTGGACCAAATTTCTTTTCAAAGATTGATTTGAAAAGTGGGTATCATCAAATTCGAATGAGAGAAGGTGATGAATGGAAGACAACATTCAAGATGAATGAGGGGCTGTATGAATGGCTTGTCATGCCATTTGTCTTAACCAATGCACCCAGTACTTTCATGAGGTTGATGAACGAAGTCCTGAAGGATTTCATTGGGAAATTCATCATCATATATCTTGATGATATATTAATCTTCAACAAAACAAGAGCAGAACACTCAAAGCATTTAGCTGTAGTAATGAGAAGATTACAGCAAGAGAAATTTTTGATAAATATGAAGAAATCATCATTTATGAGGACATAACTCATTTATTTGGGTTTTGTTATCTTTGCAAATGAGTTGAAGATCGATCCATAAAAGGTAGATGCAATTAAGAATTGGCCATCGCCGAAGAGCGTATTTGAAGTATGAAGCTTTCATGGTTTGGATAGCTTCTATAGGAAGTTTATTCGAAATTTCAATTTAATTAGCACACCAACGATGGATACGGTGAAGAAAAGACATAAATCTTTTCACTGGACAGAAGAAGCAGAGAAGAGTTTCAACCTATTGAAGAAGAAGATCATTGAGCAACCAATTCTGGTTTTGCCAGATTTTAGCAAGACATTCCAGGTGAGGTGTGATGCGAGTGGATTTTCAATTGGAGTGGTCTTGAGCCAAGATGACAGGTAGATCGCATACTTCGGTGAAAAACTAAATGAAGCAAATATCAAGTACTCAACATATGAAAAAGAATTCTATGCAGTCATAAAAGCACTGAGCAAATGGAGACATTATTTGGTTCCTAAAGAGTTTGTTTTGTACAGTGATAATCATGGTTTACATTTTGTGACTCAACAGGAGAAGTTGAACCAAAAACATGTTAAATGGGTTGAATTCATGCATAATTTTACTTTTGTGATTAAGCATATTTCTAGAACTGCTAACAAAGTTGTTGATGCTTTGAGCAGGAAATGTTTGCTTATGCAGGAATTCAAAGTCAAGACTTTGGGTTTTGATAACCTCAAAGAAATGTACAGGGATGACCCAGATTTTAAGGATGCATATGAGGCATCTGAGAATCCAGTTCTCAGGGACATAAGCCAATGGACCAAGTATATGATCCAAGATGGGTTATTATTCCGGGACAATCAACTATGTATTCCAAAATTCTCCATGAGGGAGAATCTACTAAAGGAAAAACACAATGGAGGATTGGCCAAACACTTCGGTCATGATAAGATGTTCTCAAATTTGAATGGATCATATTTTTGGCCAGGGATGAGGATAGATGTTAAGAAATCTGTGGATAGATGCAAGATTTGTCAGCACATGAAAGGGAAAAGGCATAACACAGGGTTATATCAACCATTACCCATACCAGAAAGGTCGTGGGACACAGTGACCATGGATTTTATATTGGGATAGCAGAAAACAAAGAGAGGCTATGATTCAATCTTTGTGGTAGTCGATAGATTTTCAAAAATGGCACATTTCATACCATGCTAGAAAACTAGTGATGCAACTCATATTGCGAACCTGTTTTTCAAGGAAGTCGTCAGACTTCACGGCTTGCCAAGGAGTATCGTGTCTGATCGAGATACCAAGTTCGTAGGGAATTTTTGAAGGACCTTATGGAAAAAGTTGGGGACAAGTTTGTCTTTTAGCTCAGCATATCATCCTCAAATGGATGGGTAGACAGAAGTCGTGAACAAAAGCTTGGGAGATTTGTTGAGGAGCTTAGTGACTGAACACCGCAGTTAATGGGATTACATTCTGCCACATGAGGAATTCACTTATAATGATTCGCTTAACAGAAGCACATGGCAGAGTCCATTCTAGATTGCATATGGAATGCAGTCAAGGGGAGTTTCTAAATTGAAAGATTCAAAACAAGCTGAATTTAGGAGTGCTAGTGCATAAGACTTTGCAGAAGGGATGAAGGAGCTTCACAACCAAGTCAAGGAGAGATTGTAGAGTTCAAGCCAAGAATACAAGCAGAGAGTAGATGAACATAGGTGAGAACTTCAATTTGAAGTTGGTGATCTAATTCTTGCGCATCTGAGGAAAAAAAGGTTCCCAAGGGGAACATATAACAAACTGAAGATGAAAAAGATTGGACCATGCAAGGTCATATTGAAATTTGGGGAAAACGCATATGAGATTGAATTATCCGATGGGGTTGGAATGTCACTGATATTCAATGTTGCAGATTTGTACCCTTACAGAGCTGAAGAAGTAGGAGCAGAGAAGGAACAAAAAAAGATTCAATGGACAAAACAAATGCCTGCAGCTGAAAAGCCACAGATGGAAAGCATAATTGACAAGAGGATTAGCAAAAAGACCAGGAGAAAAGAGTATTTTGAATACTTGGTCAAATGGAAGGGACATCCAGTTGAAGATGCTAGTTGGGAAGATGAAGCAAAGATTCATAAGCATGGACAGACCGTGCAAGAGCTCATGAACAGGCGTTCATGAAAATTTTCAAGCGAGGGAGTATGATGCAGGAGCATCGTAAGTAGCCAACCAAGAAACCATAAAGGTGGAAGAAAGTTGGAAAAGCGTAGAACACATTTTGCACATTTTGAAATTTTTTTGAAAAATTAATGAAGCAGATATTAATGTAATAGTTGGGGAAGCATACTTACATTTATATCTTAGATGTTGTAAACAGATCTTGAGCACTGCTCTCCTCTGTAGAATGTAAAGGCATTTATACATAATTAATGAAAGTAGGTAGATTTGAATTCATAGATTAGACAGTTTAGAGAGTAAGAGGGAAAACGCATATAGACACCCACACCCTTGTATTATTGTATCATTAGAGGAAGAACGTTGTGAAGGGAATTCATATTTTCATAAGCTGGGAGCTGTAGCAGAGAGCTGTAGAGAAGAACCCATGTACATGAGCACTTGAGTTAATATATGAAGCTTTCACTCAATTTTCATGGTGTTATGATGCTTACTGTTTACATTTGTTGAATGGTATGCTTACAGTTGTTTTATTCTCTCTATTTATGCATTTGTTTCAATGCTGTGTTGAATGTGTGATTTCATGTTAAGTATATGAAGTCTGAGAGAGGAGAAGAATGAGTTTCAATTGTTTCTCATCCCAAGGGTTCCTACAAGGAGTGCAGTGAAACGTCCACAAGGTGTGCATTGACAAGAGTCTGAGTTTTATCTCAGAAAACTCATGAGAGATACTGTTGTTCTCATACCAACAGAAGTGCAGGAGAAGTACAGAGTCGTGCAAGGTGTGCACAGGCTAGTTGAAGCCTTAGAAGTTATTAACTAAGGTGAAGCTGGAAGGACTGTTGTTGCAAAGAGTGCACAGAGTCAAGGACTCAAATAACCAGAGGTTATTTGAAAGATTGCCGCAAGGAGTGTGAGCAAAATTCCTTTTGGGGACTTGAGTTTGCAAGTGAAATCTCAGGAGGGATAGTACCTTTGAAGTGTTAAAAGGGATACAAAAGTTGAAAGCATCTCATAAAAGACAAGTTCAGGAGAGAGAACACTGATTCGTCTCATAGAAGTCATCAAGGAGTGAATTAGGCGGTCATAATTCTCCGAGGAGAACTCGCAAAGTTGGGAGGACCGTAGGATCCAGAGGAGCTATTGGGTGGTTAGGAGTTGGAAGAGTCCACCACCCTGACATCAAGAATCAATGTGGACCGTTGATGATGGTCTGTCTGAGCTGTTAAATCATTTCGGGAATTCGGGACCCGTAAGTTTGGAGTGCAGGTCAAAACCCTTGGTCACTCAAACTCCCAGTTCGTGAAAAGGATAATCAAATGTGAAATTTTGGTATTTCAGAGTTCAACATATCAGTAATATTGATGAGAAGGAACTGAGACCTTAGTATTGAAAATCCCGAAGTCGTGAAACGCGACATGCCTTTGGTGTGAAACATGAGCATTTCAGCATATCGGGGTTCGGCATACCGGAAAGCTTGATGACAAGGAGCCGGGGCACCTAGCATAAAAAATCCCAAGTCGTGAAACGCAACGTGCCTTGTGGTGAGTTTCAAGATTTCAGCATTTCGGTACTTTGGATGTCAGGAAGGAGAAGAGGCAACGATCTTTGGAATCGAGAGTATCAAACTCTCGGTTCACAAAAAGCCAAAATATACAAAGTTGTTGGATCGTGGAGGATCTTATCTGTAGATCACATTGGAGGCGAGATTTCGTGAATTCGGAGATTGGAGTTTCGGGAGGTGAGGAACCTTTCTACTTTGGATCTTGCAAGTTGTGAAATCCAGAGAGTAAAAGAAAAAATTCCCGAAAACATTGAAGGACAATAGCCGTGGGCCCAATCGGGTTTCAGGGTTTCGGGAATCAAGAGACAGAGTTGCATGTCAACGCAACTCCCGAAATCATGAAGAGCGAAAAGACAAAAAGTGGGTCCTAAGCATTAATTGGAGGATACGTGCGATAGAAGTCAAGGGAGTGGTCAAGCTTCGGGGAAAATCCTGAAAGACCTTCAATTTCACTTAAAGGGGAAATTTCATAAACCGGAAAATCATAAGGAAAGAAGAACGAGTGTTGGTTGATCACTCAAGTTCCGAAAAGATGAAATAAGTGGCAACAAGAGGCATGTGTTCGGTGTATGGAAGGAGTCAACCCTCGTTGACGTTTCGGGTTTCGGAGGTTGAAGAGACAAGGGGCTCGACAATAGGATTCAGGAGATCGTGAACCGTAAAATATCGAAAGGAAAAGAAAAGCCCCAATCATATTTGTTGGTCAGTTGTGGAATATACCTTGGGTGTGTGGTATTCCCTGTGGGGAAACCAAAGAGTCAATCTGACTTAGGGGAAGATTTAGAACGATCCTGCACGGATCTTGTCCCGAGGGTGAGGGGTCTGCATCAATAAGCTATAATCATAGCACCAAAGATAGATCGAGCCATCAATCTAAGAACATGATCGACGAACAACATTTGGTTCACGTCAAAAGTCGTGAGGAGGTTACTATTCAAGGAATCTCACTTCATAAGATTTGGCAACTTGAAAGTCGAATTACTCGAAGCCCAAAAATCTGAAATGAATAAGGACCATCAGATCTAGAGAAAAAGCAATGACTGTTGTATCACCTTAACTAGAAGGATAGGATAAGCAAGGGCTGAGATCTGAGATCTCGATCACCCAAATTTATGTCAGTCGTCGGACCTAATTAAATGGAAGGATAGGATAAGAAACGATGAATATCCATTGGATTTAATCCAAAGAAAAGATACATCACAGATAGATCGAGCCGTTGATCAAAGATCTTGATCCAGTGAATGTCATTTGTTTCGGGCCTAATATGTGAGGATGTTACACTCCGAAAAAATATCACTTCAAGAACTCAATTTGAGATTTGAAATCCCCAAAGCCTGGAGAGCGAGAGAGCCAAAATAAATTCTCGATCATTGGATTGTTCAAAGTAAATCTCAGTCATCAGATCGTCCAAAGAAGATCTCAAGCATCAGATCGTCTGAAGTGAATCTGGGCCGTCTGATCTAGAGTGTAAGTTTGATATTTGAGATTTCAAAATTTCGAAGACCCGAAGGAGATCTCG
This sequence comes from Picea glauca, assembly GCA_000966675.3. NCBI lineage: Eukaryota > Viridiplantae > Streptophyta > Pinopsida > Pinales > Pinaceae > Picea > Picea glauca. The sequence continues at coordinate 525,155 of JZKD02S0500740.1, read as the reverse complement.
ACCATTAATCGAGAAAGGGCACGCAGAACCGTTGATCTTGTTGAAAGGTCAAATTCCTGAATTAGAGCCAGATCCGTCGATTGACAGGGATAGGTGTCTGCAGATCATCGACTCTGGAATATTGGCATACAAAAGAAAGAACGCTTTGAGATTTGAAAGTCTCGAAGCCCAGATCATGAAATAAATCACAGTCGTTGATTTAGGGAGGTTGGATCTGATCTGCAGATCATGAAAGAACAAATATGAACTGTCCGTTTAGAAGAACCATCAGGATCATGAGATCGATGGTCCCATCGCATTCCAGGGTCAGAACATGTTTAAGTCTTAATTTTTTGTGAGTGGGCCGTAATCAAAACCAAGGTATCTCCAAAGGCATACGTGGAGCTCTATAGTGAATTGTGGGTGAAAAACATATTTCCCTCAAACCACCTTTGGCCATTCCCGCAATCACATGGTCACATGAGAACATCGCCCAAGTTCACATTAGCGGAATATTGAGGAAGGACCTAGCGCTACTAGGCTCCACTTTGGTGGTTATGCATTGAAAAAATAAAAGATCCTCTACGTGTATAATCCAATGACGCTGACTAAACAAAATATGATCAAAGTGTTGTTGTTTCACTTCATGGTTTCTTGATCAGTACAATTCAGTTACACTAACAGAATAAATTTTCTGGGGGCATTGGAATCATTTTTCTTGAGAAATTTGAGATTCCCGACTCGGGTGTTGGAGATCTGAAGTGTAATGGATGATGAGGGAAGGAATAAAGTAAAAATTTCATGACAAAGGCAGGTTGTTGTTTTTCGATAAAACAAGTTGAACCATATGTGATCAAGGAGACAAAAGGAACAAAGAATGAAATATGCAGAGATGAAGAGCATAAGCTAGACAAAGTAGAAATGGTGAAAACAACAGGCTGTACGAGAACTTAAGCGCAAGAAGATGCGAGTAGGAACACACTGATGCGGGCAGAGCAGAGCAGTGTAGCTGAATAGTGATGAGACTGGTAAACTAATGATAAATACAATATCACTGTAATAAATTTTAGAAAGAAAATATTTATATCTTAGGGTGGTAGGGTGGTGCTAGGGAGGATTTTTGTCCTCAGAGTTTCAAGTGGGTGCTTGAACACAGGGAGTTGTAGATTCCATCTGGTTGCAACCAGAAAAACCAGGGTGGTAGGGTGGTGCAAGGGAGAACTATTGTTCTATATTGTACAAGTTTATTCCTATGTGACTGGAATTTGGTGCTTCCATACAGTTGGTTCTAGAACACTCTGGGAGTTGGTGCTTCTGTTAGTCTCCAATTTTGACTATATTTTTGCCTACATCATGTCAGATATACCCCCATTTTCATATCTAGTATCATTTCCTTCTGGTCTTACCATGACACATTTGACATCCTTTTACCCTAAATGGATCTATTCAAGGTATTCCTATGATTCAAGTTGTTTTTAATGTATTTTGATATTTTAAACTAATATTGATACTAACGTGATATGAGTTAGGTACTTGTTCCCTTGAAGCAGATTTATCAGTACCAGGTACCGGCTCTGACTTAGTGGAGATGTCAAAGACTTGCATGACATGGCCAGATTGGATTGATAGTCTGATTCATATGAGTGATTGAGTCATAACTCATCGTGATGAATCAGAGCGAAATTGTAGAACTGTTTTATTATGATGCTTTCTGATCCACACTTCTTGACACTGTGTGTCATGACGCTGTGAAATTAGTTTTAACTGACTATGAGTCATTTTCGGATCTAAGATTCTCTTAGATTAATGCACCTATGTTCAAGACTATTTTGGGAGGATCTATATAAATTGAGATCGCTCTCAAGAAACGTTGGTTATGATATGTTATGTGATGCGATTTTTGAGAATACCATTTTCTATGTGTTATGTCATTCTCTGTTAAATGATTTGAGTTTGTTTTTGAGTTATGGAGCATGATGTATGAAACACTTATGCATGGAATAGTCTGAGTAGCTCTGGTTTCATTTTAGGTCAATTTCACCTCTTGGTTGGGCCCACCAATAGGTTCAATTCGTTGTCTCCTTTCCACAGTGTAGTTAGTTTATTTTTAGTTCTAGAATTTGCATGTGAGTTAGTTTTTCATTTGAAGTTACTCTACTAAATTATGGCTTAGTTATTTTCTATTAGTTCGTTCCCATCTTGATATTATCTTGTAGATCGTTGAATGTTGGAATGAGTTATTTGCCATTATAGAATTTGAAGAAAGAACCAAGTGCTTAATCTAGATTTGCTCCATTTTCCAGTTTTCAGTTTGATCATGATTTAAAGATAATTTGAGTTTAGACTTACTATGTTTTGTTAGGATAGCTAGCTTATGGTCTGATTATAGGAAGCCTCCAGTATTTGTAGGGTAAAATATGGCATTTACTAGTTTCATCTTTGGTATATTTAGAACTGTTTGATACTTAGATTAAATAAGAAGTTTTAAAAATGTTTTCTCTTTTATGGTTCAAATAGAAATGTTGATGATTAGATGTTTAAGATAATGGTAGATAGTCTTGGGTGATTTCTTTAGATTAGGAATGGAAATACCTTTTCTTAACTCATAACTATTTCCATTTGATTAATTAGACAAGATATGATTAGTTTTAAGATACTCATTAGGATTCAGCTTCTAAGAGTAAGTTTGTGCTTTCTTCTTAGAATAACCTTTAGGTAGGAATTAGAATCTTACCAGCACATATAGTGTAGCAGCTCTAAGTTCACTTACCCTGGTTTGACAATTTAGTGTTTTCAGGTAATAAAATCTTTAATACAACAGCCTGACAGCTTCCTTCTAGTGGGTGTTAGACAAACTAGAGAGTTGGTACTCTCATTAAGTTGCGGCTTGTAAAATAGAGGTGGTAGTATCACATTGAGTTCGTGCTCAAAGATAGATGATGTAGAAAACATAAAAAGGTTGCCTATCATTCGAAGAAGAAGAGGTGTTATCCCTTTATGGGTTTCCTCGGGAATGTCTATTTCTGTATACTTCATGTGTGTGATTGATGTTGAATACTCTATTGCTTACTTCGCTGAATTATTGTGATCATCATTGAGTGTTCTGTAATGAGTTTAAAATGGGTATAATTGTTGAAGCACAGTAACAAATGATTCACCCCCAGCTCTCAGTTGTCTAACAATTGGTATCAAAGTGGGTTCCGTTTATATAAGGGTAGATCCTAGAGCTTAAAGATGACTAGCCATGAAGGAAATTCAACCAATAAGCCCCCCCTATTCAATGGAACAATCTTTGCCTTCTGGAAAGTTAGGATGGGAGCCTACATAATGGATTTAGGTGCAGATGTTTGGGATGTGGTAGAGACTGGTTATGTGAAGCCAGTTGTACTAGCTTCTAAGGATGACAAGATAGAATTCATCTTCTACGCTAGGGCTATGAATTCTATTCTGAGTGGGTTTGCAGAAGCACAATTTGTAAAAGTTATGAACTTAGAATCTGCCAAAGAAATGTGGGACAAATGCATTAGCAGTTATGAAGGTAATGAGAAGGTAAAGGGTGCCAAGATTCAAACCTATAGATTATAGTTTGAACAGTTTAAGATGAAAGAGGATGAAAATGTTGGGAAGTACTTTATGAGAGTTGACGAACTAGTACATGCAATGAAACGAGTTGGTGAAAAAATTGAGGAAGCCTCTTTAGTTCAGAAAATTTTGAGATCTCTGCCAGATAGGTTCAACCCAAAGCTCTTTGCTATAGAAGAACTTAATGATCTAAAAGTTCTTCCTATTAACCAACTCCTAGGAACTTTGATTGCTTATGAAATGAGGATAGGTAAAGATAAACCCTCCTCTAGAGAAACATCATTTAAAGCATATAAGAATGAGGATTCTGAGCCTGATGAAATTGAAGCAAAATTTGTGAGAAGACTAAAGAAAGGATGAGGCAAGTACCAAGGAAAATTTCCCTTCAAATGTTTTAACTGTGAAAAGATAGGTCACTTTGCATCGAAGTGTCCAAACAAGAAGAAGGACCATAACGTTGAAGGTTAAGAGAAGTACAAATCCAAGAGATTTGGTAAAAAGAAAAGTTTATGTGTAAACAATGATGACTCTTCAAGAGACACAGAGAGTGATTCTGCTTGTGAAGATAAGGTTAATGAATTTATGCTTATGTCCAAAGAGGATTATGATAATAAAATCACAAGAAGTGATGTTAATGATGAATAAGTTGTGGTTTACTTGAAATGAGAACTAATCAGTGCCATAGAAGAAATTGCTAGACTCAGATTTAAGAAGAAAAAGAAAAAATAATTGTTGATATAGTTCGAGAAAGAAAGTGAAAAACCTGATGAAGACTTTTCCCTGCTAAAAGTGGAATTAGAAGAGGCAAAGAAAATAGAGGACATTATGAACAACAATTATTAGAGAAGAAGGAAAGATGTGAGGCCTTCGAAGAAGAGGTAGTAAAACCCAGAAAAGAGATGGAGAAGTTTAAAGCATTGTATCTCCAAAATATTCCAAACATTAAAGCCTTAGCAAAACTAAACAAAATTATGAGCAAACAAAGATATCCTTTGCTGAAGACTGGTTTAGGCTATGTAAGTGGTTCAAGTAGAAAACAACCTGAAAGCAAAGAGCTAGTAAAGATGATCAAGTTCCAAGTCAGCAAACAATCAGACCATGTGAGTAATCTACCACCAAAAGATAATAAAGACAAGATGATCCCTGATAAAAAATAAAGATATCAGAAGATGGAGAAACAAATGAAAAGAATAAGGCCATCCTTCAGGTACCAAAATTTCTTCCATGGTTACTATTTTTACTGCTCTAATTTTGGTCATAATATTGCAAATTGTCAAATAACGTTTAGAGACATGCAACTGAGGAGATCAAGAAATAAAAAACTTTTCAACATAGAACTGAAAAACCAATGAATAGAAAAAGTTGGACCAATCACTTTGACCTATTGAACAATGAGATTGAATGCTATAACTGTCATAACTTCGGCCACAAAACTGCAAACAACCATCTGAAGAATTACAAAGCAGATCCAAGGACAAAACCCTTAGCTAGAAATGTCACCACATGGAAAAAGAAAGATAGTGAAAAGTGTGGTCTAGTACTTTTAGCTCAAAAACAAAAATACCCCTGGTATATAGACAATGGATGTTCCAAGCATGTGACTAGAGACAAGGATAAGTTTATGTCTATAAGTAAAAACAAAACAAGAAATGTGACCTTTGGAAATGATGAACCAGGTAAATTCAAGGGTAAAGGGATGGTGAGTTTGAGTAATGGTAAAGGAAAATCACAGGATGTTCTGCTTGTAGATGGCCCGAAACTTAATTTTCTTAGTGTAAGTCAAATGTGTGACAGAGGATGTGAAGTGGTGTTCACTTCCAAATATTGTAAGATAAAGTCTGTAAACTCAGGACAAGTGGTGGCTAAAGGCATAAGGACAAATAATAATGTATATGTGCTGAAAGAAGATAGATAAGAGTGTCATCTAAGAAAACATGATGAAAGATGCTTATGGCATAGGAAACTTGGACATCTAAACTTTAACCACTTAATCAAGCTCAAAAATCTTGAGGCAGTAAAAGATCTTCCAAGAATATCAAAGCCACACGATTCTATGTGTAAACCCTGCCAAGTAGGAAAGCTAACTAAGACATAGTTTAAATCCAAGAGCTCTACTTCAAAAGAGAAACCGCTCCAATTAGTTCATATGGATTTATGTGTACCATCAAGACATGAAGGCACATGGAAGGAAAACTACTTCATGTTGATCTTTGATGATTACTCTTGACTCACTTGGGTTGCTTTTCTCAAAGAAAAAGATGAATCATTTGAGAAATTTAAAATATTTAAGGCTTTAACTGAGAATCAAACAGGCAACATGTTAAAGGAAGTAAGATCAGATAGAGGAGGAGAATTTATGTCAAGTGATTTCAAGGAATTCTGTGATAAACATGTGATCAAGAGAGAATACACAATCCCAGGAACTCTCCAACAAAATGGAGTAGTTGAGAGGCAAAACAAAACAGTTCATCAAATGGCCAGGTCAATGATGAATGCGAAGAAGATTGGTCAAACCTAATGGGTAGAAGCAATACACACAACAATCCATATTCTTAACAAATCCCACCTCAAACCACATAGTGACAAGACACCTTATGAACTATGGTATGGAAGACCTATTTCAATCAAACACTTCAAAGTCTATGGGAGTAAGTGCTACATAAAGAATAATAATGAAACCCTTTGCAAGTATGATGACAGGGATGATGAAGGCATATTCTTAGGATATGCTACCAATAGTAAATGATATAGATGCTTTAATAAAAGATTGTATAAATTAGTTGATTGAATTGATTTAAAGGTTGATGAAGGAGTCCCAGTAAGAGAGGTGAGCAATATTGAGTCTACTATAGAGGAAACAACTGAAGTTGAAGATGAACAGGTCCAAGAAATAGAAAAAGAAGACTTTGAGTCAGATGAAGATACAAATACTCAGGCATACTCAAATCAACATACAACAACAAATCTTTCCTCCAGGATTACTCAAAAGAATCATCTTGCAAGTCAGATAATTGGTGAGAAAGACAAAGGTGTACAAACTAGGAGAAGGATAATCAAAGACATCAAGAAATCACATATAGCGTTCATATCCATTGTGGAACCCAAGAACTTTAATGAATCCAATAAAGATGTAATTTGGTTAAAATCAATGAATGAGGAATTGGATTAGATTGTGAAGAACAATACTTGGGAGCTTGTTCCTAGACCTGCAGATAAGAATGTAATTGGCTCCAAATGGGTGTTTAAGAACAAAATGAATGAACATGGACAAATTGTTAGGAATAAAACCATATTGGTTTGTAAGGAGTATGCACAAGTTGAAGGACAGGATTTTGATGAATCCTTTGCACCAATGGAAAGATTGGAAGCCATCAACATATTTCTTGCCTATGCATGTCATAAGAACTTTAAAGTATATCAGATGGATGTTAAGTCAACATTTCTTAATGGAGATCTAAAAGAAGAAGTATATGTGGAGCAACCTGAAGGATTTTCACGGACAGATAATCATGACTATGTCTGTAAGTTGAAAAAGACATTATATGGACTGAAACAGGCACCACGAGCCTGGTATTATAGACTGGAAAAATTTCTACAGGACAAAGGGTTCAAGAAAGGTATCGTTGATAGTAATCTGTACATTAAGTCTGAAGGTGATGATTTATTAGTTGTTTTGGTTTATGTAGATTAAATTATTTTTGGATGCACTAATGACCCTTCAGTTCAGTGGATTACTAATTCAATGGAGACTAAGTTTGAGATGTCCTTGATAAGATAACTTTCATCTTTTCTTGGTTTACAAATCAATCAGAGTTCTGCATGGCTATTTATCTCTCAAGAAAAATATTTGAAAGAGATGTTGAATAAGTTTCAGATGGAACATTCCTCTCTTGTTAGTACACCTATGGTGGTTGGTTGCAAGCTCAATATAGATGATATTTCACCTGATGTTGATCAAAGAACATATCGATCAATGATAGGCAGTCTTCTGTACATCACAACATCATGTCCTAATATAATGCAAGTTGTTGGAATGGTAGGTAATTTTCAGTCTGCTCTTAAACAAAGTCATTTAGCAACTGTCAAAAGAATATTAAAATATTTGAAGGGTACAATGACTTATGGTCTCTCGTATCCTAAAAAATAGAATTTTCAATTAAATGCATATTCAGATACCGATTGGGAAAACTGTTTAGATGAGAGAAAGAGCACCATCGGAGGTGCATTCTTCTTAGGTGATTCGTTAGTAGCATGTCTTAGTAATAAGAAGATATCTATTTCATTATCAACTACAGAGGCAGAGTACATTGCTGCTGCTAATTGCTGCACTCAGATCTTATGGATGATACAAAATCTTGTATATTTGAAGGTAACTTATACTTATCCCATTCCACTTCACTGTGATAACACTAATTCCATTAGTGTCTCGAAGAATCATGTTCTCCATTCAAAGACGAAGCATATACCAGTAAAGTATCATTTTTTCAAAGAGAAGGTTACAAACAGAGCTGTTCAACTCAATTATATCCCTTCCACAAAACAAATTGAAGACATATTTACTAAACCCCTAGCTAAGACACCATTTGAATATTTCCATTAGATGCTAGGTGTCATCCCTTCTCTCACCTAAGAGAGTCCATCCTGTCAGGGGGAGTATGTGTTGGTTGAATATCTGATACCTCCGAAAAAGTATTGCAACAGCTCACGGGGAGCATGTTTTCTTTTACATTGATGTCAAAGGGGGAGAAAAGGTGTGGTGTGGATACTACAGTTGGAGGTCTAAGAAGAATAGTGCAACCTTTCAGGGTTTCCATCAATGCTAAAGGGGGAGATTATTGGCATGTTTTTACAGGAATACTGTGCTTGTCATTGATGGCAAGAACAACAACAAAGATAACGAAAATGAAAAGAATAAGCTCAGGAGGAGAAGCGAACAGTATGCAGAGATCAAATATTAGAAGGAAAAGCGTAAGCTTAGGGTGAGAAGCCTAAGCAACTGTCTGATCAAGAAATTGATCATGTTGATTGTATAATATTATGGACGTCGTTCATATGAGTGAACGTGGGCTTGAGGACCATTGGAGGATCGTGACCATCAGATCTTCAAGCCAGATCAATGACGGGGATGGATTGTGTAGAGAAAAAGAAGAGTTAAACAACTCGCTAGTTCTAATCTAGTAATTGGTCTAGATCATCTGATCTCATAAACCAAAATATCGACAATTGTGGTTGATTTAACAAACAGTCAGATTAAGTTGGATAAATTTGTGAGCATCGGATGCGCAATCGCCAAATCAACGAGAGGGATATATTGCAAAGATCGAAAGGAGAATTAAATATTGTGCTATTTCCAATCCCGTAATTAGTCAGGACAGTCAAATCTTATAGCCTCGAAGATCAATGATTGTGGTTGATTCACCAACATCGCACAACCTCAAATTGCGGATTTTTGGTGATGAGTTAAATCACTCCCAAGTTGTGGTTCTGTAACCATCCTTGATCAGTGATCTGCCTCAAGTGTCTTCACGACCGTTGGATCAGTTTTAAGTGGAAGGACATGATAAGCTAGAAAAGAAGTACCGAAGATAGATCGAGGCATCGATCTAAGAATATGATCGATGAACAACATTTGGTTCATGTCAAAAGTCCCAAGGAGGTTATTGTTCGGGGAATCTCACTTTGGCAGAATTGGCAACTTGAAAGTCAAATTACCCAAAGCCTGAAAATACGAAATGAATAAGGACCATCAGATCTGGAGAAAATGTTATGACCATTGGATCACCTTAAGTGGAAGGACAGGATAAGCAAGGGATGATATCTGAGATCTCGATCCCTCGAATTTTCGTCAGTCGTCAGATCAAATTAAATGGAAGGATAGGATAAGCGAAGATGGAGAGCCCTTGGATTTAATCCAAAGAAAATATGTAACGTAGATAGATTGAGCCATTGATATAAGATATTGATCCAATAAACATCATTCGTTTTGAGTATAAAGATGTGAGGAGGTTACGCTCCGGAAAAATCTCACTTCAAGAATTCATTTTGAGATTTGAAATCCCCAAAGGCTAGAGAGCCGAAATACATTCTCGACCATGGGATCGTCCGAAGTAAATCTCAGTCGTCAGATTGTCCGGAGAAGATCTGAAGCATTGGATCGTCCAAAATGAATCTGGGTCGTCTGATCCATAGCGTAAGTTTGAGATTTGAGATTTCACAAGTCTGGAGACCCGAAGGATATCTTGACTGTTGATCAATAAAGGGGACACATAACCGTTGATCTGGTTGAAAGGTCAAATTCCCAAAGTAGAGGCAGAATCGTTGATTCAGAAGGATAGGTGTCCGCAGATCATCGACTCCGAAATATTGGCATACAAAAGAAAGCGAGGTTTGAGATTTGAAACTCTCGAAGCCCAGATCAAGAAATAAATCATAGTCATTGATTTAGGGAGGTTGGATCTGATCCAGAAATCGTGAAAGAAAAAATATGAACCGTTCGTTTAGAAGCACCGTCAAGATCATGATATCGATAGTCTCATCGCATTGCGGGGTTAGAACATGCTTGGGTCTTAATTTTTCATGAGTGGGCCGCAATCAAAACCACGGTATCTCCAAAGGCATGCGTGGAGCTCTGTAGTGAATTACGGGGAGAAAAGTGGATTTCCCTCAAACAACCTTTGGCCACGTCTGCAATCACGTGGTCACATGAGAACATCACCCAAGGTCACATCAACAGAAGATTCAGAAAGGAGCTAGCGTTACTAGGCTCCACTTCGGTGGTAATGCATTCAAAAAATAAAAAATCCTTTACGTGTATAATCTGACGACGCTGATTAAACAAAATCTGATCGAAGGGTTGTTGTTTCCCTTTGTGGTTTCTTGATCAATTATGATTCAGTTACACTAACTGAATCATTGTTCTGGGGGCATTGGAATCACTGTTCTTGAGCAGTTTGAGATTCCCAACTTGGGCATTGGAGATCTAAAGTGTAACAGATGACGAGGGAAGGAATAAAGGAAAAATGTTGTGACAGAGGTAGGTTGTTGTTTTTCGGTAAAACAAGTTGAAATGTATGTGATCAAGGAGACGATAGTAACAGAGCGTGAAAGATGCAGAGATAAAGAACATAAGGTGGACAGAGAAGAAATGGTGAAAACAACAGACTATACGAGAACTTAAGCACAAGAAGATGCAAGCAGGAAGACGTTGATGCATGTAGAGAAGAGCAGTGTAGCCGAACAGTGATGAGACTGGTAAGCCATTGGTAAATACTGTATCACTGTAATAAATTTCAGAAAGCAAAGATTTATATCTCAGGGTTGTAGGGTGGTGCTAGGAGGATTGTTGTCCTCAGAGTTTCAAGCGGGTGTTTGAACACAGGGAGTTGTAGCTTCCATCCTGTTGCAGCCAGAAAAACTAGGGTGGTAGGGTGGTGCAAGGGAGAACTATTGTTCTCTGTTGTACAGGTTGGTGCCTGTGTGACTAGAAGTTGGTGCTAGAACACTCAAGGAGTTGGTGCTTCCTTCTAGTGGGTGCTAGAGAAACCAGAGAGTTGGTGCTCTCAACAAGTTGCAGCCTGTAAAACAGAGGTGGTAGCCTCACATTGAGTTGGTGCTCAAAGATAAATGATGTACATAACATAAAAATACTACCTATCATTCAAAGAAGAAGAGGTTTTCTCCTTTTATGGGTTTCCTTGGGAATATATGTTTCTGTATACTTCATGTGTGTGAATGGTGTTGAATACTCTATTGCTTACTTCTGTGAATTATTGTGATCATCATTGAGTGTTCTGTAATGAGTTTAAAATGCGTATAATTGTTTAAGCACAGTAACAATTGATTCACCTGAGTATAATTGTTTAAGCACAGTAATATTAATTTAGTTGTTGAGATTAGGTGATAGAAGAAGATTAATAAAGTATTAAAATTAGTTGTGGAGATAAAATAAAATCAAATTAATGTGATAACCATAGCTTTAAAAGAGAGATAATTAATATGGATAATATGAGATAATTAATTAATGGTTACAATGGGTAATTAATAAAGATAATAAATTGTTGTGACTAGGCTAAAGGGAATTATAAAGATGCAAGGAGACTTTAGAGAGGTACATTTAGATTGCAAGGAAACTAATTAAAACATAAAGAAAAATGATGAGGGCAAGGATGGAGACAATGATGCTATGAATTCTAAACAGAAGAAGGCTAATAATCAAGGTAGTGAATGGTGGGATGGCTACTTCTGTAACCATGTTCGGAATTGAAATTATTAGGATGTTTTTCAATTTCAAAAGCTTCCCAAATGAGGCTAGACAAATAAAGACTAGCTAAGATTAAAATTTTAAATTGATCAAAACAAATGAAATGTTATGAATTAAAGGACCATTCAACCATAATTGATAATTGATTTGAAGATTTAATTGTAAATATGTGGAATAAAAAATATAGTTTATAATTGAATAAATAAAAAGTATAAATATGTGATTATAGAAAAACATGATTAACCACCAAAAAAAAATATCATAAAAAATATAATTTAATTGAATAAAGAAAAAGGCTAAATATGTCGAAGGAGAAGACCAAATAATGATAAAACAAACTTGAACAGCATTGGTGAGAAATTAAACCACTTAATTCGAAAAGGAAAGAAATGGAAGGAAGAACAAATAATGATAAAAACAAATCAACTTCAACAGCGTTGATAAAATATTAAACCACTTTCTTTAGTGTACCAGGTATATGAATAATCAGATTTGATGGATGGCACTGACTAAAGTAAATGGTTGATCTATGAAAACGATTAAAGTAGGTTTTGATAAGCAGTCACAATCCTCTCTGAGACGGTGTTATAAGAAATGATTACATATCACTACACAGGAATGGAATTCTAATCCTATCGGCACGTGTCATTAAAAAATCATAAAATATGACAATTCTAATCTTATCGGCCGCCTCGTTATTTTTTAATTTTCCAGTTCACGATAATATGCCTGTATGGTAATGGTTATTTCAAGAGTTGGTTAAACGTTTTTTTGTCTTTATGTAAAAATTATTATTTTAAATGTATAAATAAATTTAATATGGTTAAAATTCTTATAAAATATTATAATTATATAAACTTGGCCACTTTGTAAATCCAATCATTCTTCATCAAATTTCAAACAAAAAATAATAAAAAAATATCCCAAAAAATATCCAAAAGCTAGAACGTTTAGACTAATAAATTCAAATGGAAACCATCAAATTTCAAACAAAAAATAATAAACAAATATCCAAAAGCTAGAACGTTTAGAATAATAAATTCAAATGGAAACCAAGGAAACCTTGTATTTAACGTTCCTCTGTACATATTCAATAGCAATGACACTTGAATAGTCAATTATAAGCGTGCAATAATTATCCTTCAAAAATTTTTACGTGAAGGAATATCCTTATTTATTTTTCGGGATGCCCATTTTATTTGGCCGCCTTATTAGAACGGTCCAAGATAATGCTATTCTGACATAAATTATTTGTTTATTAATTGGAGACAGCTGTCGGAAGCCTTATCTGGACTATCTGATAAAAAGTTCCCAACGATATTACTTTAAAAATCAGGGTTTATTCTCGGTTTATTCTCCTAGTCAGGAAAAAGATAAAGATAGAGATAACCATGGCCGTCCTATCAGTTTAGTCAGATAACGTGGCAGGCTCTTTTGTAACATGAAATCTACTATGATTTTCTACTTAAAGAGCTTCCTTGCTCTCTTCTGAGATTCGTTTTCAATTGGAGTGAAAGAACGAGGAAGCTCTGAAATTGCTTTCAAACAAATATTTTAGCTTACGTTGAGCAACAAACTCTGCAGGATTTGATTTTTCTAAGGTCGTGGCCGCAAGATTAATGAGCAGAGAATGATCTTAGAGGCCGGAACAGATCCCTTAACTCCAGTAGACCTGTCATACGAAAGTCCACAGGCGGCCATGAGTGGAAGCACGGCGGTTATTCTTCTTGCTTTTCTCTGCGCAGTCATATCTCTAGCGGGGTTCGCTTTTGTCGTTCCGTG
>JZKD02S0500740.1:497466-508684 GCA_000966675.3 Picea glauca | reverse complement strand
TATATAAATTAATAAAGGTTTGATTTTTTATGATTTTGAATTGTTGAAAATAAGTGGTTTTGATTTTTGGTTTTGAATGGTTAAAAATTGATGGTTGCATGGTTTTGAATGGTTATAAATTGATGGTTGTATTGAGAGGTGTTCTACATTTAGAATGGTAGAGATATTCATATAATATAACTCATTAAAATAATAATAAATAGTTAAAATAATAATAAAAATAAAAAATTAATAATGAAAAATTATACACACAAAAACTCAATGTGGGGGAGATCTTTATTTAAAAAAAATATTAAAATAATAATAAAAAATTTAAAAAATAAAAATAAAAATTTATGTCAATTTCATAGCACACATACACATATTATGTTTAAATCTATGTTGATTTTTTGTGATGTAATTGAAAAAGAAAGGAATTTTAAAAAGAAAATTCATTAAAAAATCTTTATTATTATTATTATTATTATTATTATTATTATTATGATTAACACCCACTAAGACTAAATTGGTCTATGAGACCTTAAGAGGGTAAGTGATTACTTGCGATTCTTTAGAATTTTGTTCATGTGCTCGAAAAACATTAAGAGAAGCTTTCCAAAATCACCATACTTTTCTTGAGTTAAGAGGTTAGGAAGGTTGGTAGTGTGACACATATTTTGAAAATGAGATCTAATATGGGTATAGGATGGACAATCTAAGAGAAAGTGATTTTCATCTTCAACCTTCTTAGTGTCACAAAGGTGACACAGTCTTTCATCCCATGGTGTTTTAAGAATTGACCAATGCCCATTTTCACTACGGAGATCGTGAGAAATTGTTCTTATCTTAGCAATGCTTATATTTTTCTTTACACTTGGAAAAAAAGATAGATAATTTTGATCTTCTAGATTACAGTTGATTACATCCTTATATTACCTTAATTTTATTCTTTCCTCTAACTCTTTATCACACCACATTTTCTCCTTAAATTTTGATTTGACATTTTTTTAATAGTATATATATTCTACAAAATGGTGTCTTCCATGATTCCCCAATAGTTTAGCCAAGACCGGGCATCTTTATGCCATCCTCGCTCGAATCGATCGTGGTTATGACTTGATTTTGAAGCAATTTTAGGAAGCCTCTTGTCTTCCATGTTGATTAACTTGTTCGTATACATTAGGTACCTAGTCATAGCCATTCTCTCAATGGGGGAGAGGCTTGTTTCTAAGAGGAGGATGGGATAGGGTGTATTTCCTTTAATTTTGAGATTATAGGTTATAAAATTCTTTTGTATTTTCTCTATCTTTCTCTAGGATTCACGAGAGATACTACAACCCCAGACTTCACAACCATAAAGAATAACATGTGTAACAAGAGTCTCAAAGAGGAGTTTCTTCTTATCCCAACTCCAAATATCAATTGATTTACACGTGTTTTCAAGCTCATAATAAGATTTCCATCCCCCAATAATCCTTTTCTCAATTCTATAATTCCAATTGAGCTTGTGGTGAATATTGATTCCAAGATATTTGTATGAAGTCATTTCCTCCAAGTTGTTGTTGTCATATACGAACGTATCATAAGGGATCTTATTGGATTAAATAATCATGACCTTAGTCTTATTTGTATTAACATTCATACCCATATTGGAGCAAAAATCCTCGAGGATTCTTAGTTGGTTTTCAAGATCATGGGGACTCCTTGCCATAAGAATGATATCATCAACATAAAGAAGAATATTGATCACTGTACCTCTGAGAGTATGGATGACACAACCTTATTTTTGCAAGCAATCTTCTAACTTGTGAATGTATATGCCAAAAATGGTAGGGCACAAGGGACAATCTTGTTTGACTATGATATTGTAGTTAATCTCTTTTGACCAACCCTTAGTGTTTTTAAACTTAGCAATAATGTTCTCATACATCCTTATTGCAACATCCCTCAACTTGAGAGGCACTTTTATCTCTTCCAACCTATTCCAAATATTTTTCTTAGGAACCATGTCAAAAGATTTTCTAAAGTCAACAAAACAACAAAAAAGATTGGTTTTAGTATTGCGAAACTCTTCTGTAATGATCTTAAAGGTAACAAGATGGTCCACAGTTAAATGATATCTCCTAAACCTGACCCGACCTTTAGCTTTTTTACCGTGACTTTCTATCCAAAGGCTAATCTTCTTTTCCAAAATAATTCCATAAAGCTTGGCTAAAATATGGCTAATCATAATGGTCTTATAGTTAGAGGGAATGCTTTTTTCCCCATTATTAAAAATAGGAACAATGAGGCTTTGTTTCCAAGGTTTAGGGAAGCCCTGCTTGACTGTTAAATTGAAGAGCTTGTGTATGTGAGGGATAAGAATAGGTCCTCCAATTTAAAAAAAATCATCTTGGTAGCCTTCAATGTCCTTAGATTTCTCATTTGCAAGCCGCTTAACCCTGAACTCTACGTCATCTAAAGAAAAAACTTCTTCCTTTGTAGGGACAGTAGGAATGGTGTCCATGACATTAAGAAACTTGTAAAGACGTTTAAGGTAGGAATTCCAATCCCTTAAGGGAATCCTATTCTTTTCTTTAGTATTTCGGTTTAGAATTTGGCTCGAAAACTTTTTAGGATCCAGCTTATATAGTTGTGAAAGTTGCTCTTGCCTTTTACTGATATAGTACCTTTTTATTTATTTTTAGGTATTTGCACGTATTGATCTCATCGAGTTTTAAGGACTCATTAAAAGCATCCCTAATGGTTTTCCTAACAATTTTACATTCTTTATCATACCAAGGGTTGGTCGTTCTATTATTCTTTTTATAAGAAACCTCGAAAGAGAACTTGTTAATAGAAGTGGAAAGGGTAGTTGTAAAATTATGATAGAGTTATTCAATGTTGTCCTTATAAGTTAGGATATTTAATTTACTATTTAAATCATTTAAGAAAATGTCAACTTTACTTTTGTCAAAGCACAAATTCATTTCATTATCAGAATTGTCTTCAATGACACTCATATGCATGAAAAAGTTTAGAGTTATGGTTAAAGGTTTATGATGAGAGTCCCACTCATGGTCATTTAAAAGGTCAAAAGTTTTTATTTGGTTGGAAACGGGGATATCAGATATCACATAATCTACAACACTACTACCTAGCCCATGAATACAAGTCATCTGGTTGGACTTTGGCCACTTCATTACTCCATTGCAAATTATCAGGTCTTGAGAGTTGTAGAGCTTGACCAACTCAGTACCAAACAAATTCTCAATTAGGTCTTCAGAGATTATTTTGTAGCTATTAGATAAAACAAGTTCCTCATCTAGCCATAAAGGATTATGGTTGGAATCAGTACTTAAAAGAGTAGCTTGTTTAGTTGCATTCCTAGCATTAAAGTCTTCTAGCAGAAGGATATTACCTTCATTTTTCAAGCTATAAATATCTTATTCTAAATTATTATAGGGACAATTGTTATCTAGATTGTTTTTCTTATAAAAAGAACAATTAATAGGTGCAAAATAGAAAATTGATATATACATCTTCTTAGCATTGGTGTCTAGAATTTCTATCTAAATGTAATGATTGAGAGGGTCAATCTTATGAAGTTGAATATGAAGAGAAATGCTCTTTCTAATTTAACAATCTATGCCTCCTATCCTTCTATGGTGGGATTTTGTGTTCCATGTCGACCATAAGACAAATCCTTCTATGTTAGGGACCTTATACTCCTCATGCTCCCAAGTTTCAACTAGACATATAATATCAATATCACTTGGGATCCAACTTATCATAGGACCTTTGTGCCATGGAAAGCCACAACAGTTCCAAAAAAGGATCCTGAGTGTCCCAAATTCCTATTTATTATTATCCTTTTGGTCTCTATCCCTAACAATAGCTTTTCAATTTCTAATTATTGTCCATTTTCCTTCTTTCATGGCTTGTTTTACCTTTTGAACTTCCTTCCTTAATTTAGCTTGGTCTTTGGGAATGAGGTCTTCATTTATAAATATTTCTAACCCTTTTAAGCATGGAGATTTACTAAGTATGCTATATTTATGGTCATCACAACTTACTTTGACATGGATCAACCTATCTTTGTGATCAATCATTTTTCCTAGCCTCTTTTCTTCTATGAGGTAAGTTGTATCAATTTGTGATTTATTATTTAAATCTTCTTTTACTATTGCTAGCATATCCTCCTCTTGTTGTTCTTTTATACAAAAAATTATGAAGTTCAAGGATTTTTTGTTACGCTCATGGTCCAGTTCGATTAGCTTATTCATTTCCTCTTTGATGGGTTTGATATCAAATTTGTTTTCCATATTACTGAGGGTCAAATTGTTGGTTAGTTTTTCTTCTAGCTCTTTAATCCTATCTCTCAAGTTGTGATTTTCTTCAACCCCTCCTTCTTGGGTTGATTGTTTATGTTTTTTCATTTCTTGAATCCTATCCTTCATTGTATGCAATTCACTCTTCTACCCTAAGAATCTATCATCTATTTGAGTTTGAATGGTATCTTTAATTTTTTTATCAATCATTGTCTCTATCTCTATTTGGAGTTTTACGTCTCTTTCTTCACTCCCTTTTTCTAATGATTCTAACTCTATTTGGATTTTGGCATCTCTCTCTTCTCTCATTTTTTCTAATGATTCTAACTCTATTTGGATTTTGACATATCTCTCTTCTCTCATTTTTTCTACTGATTCCATATAATTGTAAAGGACATGTAGGGTGATTTTGGGGAACCTCCCCCTGTTAGGATGAGTTTTTGAAATAGGTGGTGGAGTGCTGGTATTGAAAAGAAAATGTAACAATTATTATTTTGGATGAACTTTAAAAATTGTTTTTTTCTTAATTGATAGTAATGATATTAATTACTATCTCTTAAATCAACTTTTATTTATGAAACTAAAAAAAAAAAAAATAGATAAAATATATTTAAATCTCTTTACCATTATAAATATATTTTAAATTAAAATTGAATCAAAGTAAAAAGTGACTCACCTCATTTCACATATCCAATTGCTCAACTAATTGAAGAAGCCAAAAATAATTTTGGAAAACCAAAGGTAAAAACCAAAGAGAAGTATTATTCTCGTTCAAAACTAAAGATATAATAAAATATCTCCTTCAAAACAACAAAGAAGTATTATTCCCATCCAAAACAGCAAAAATATAATTTCAAACAATTTTCTCTTAAATATGTCCACATTCTATATCAATTCCTTTAGATATAGATAAAAAATAATCTTTGATTTCCTCTGGCTTCAAGAGACCTGATACTATACACTATAACAAAACTGTCAATAATAGTATGTCAAGCCTTTACAGATGGGCACAAGATATAGAATCCAAAACTGTTAAACATTGTATGGCAAGAAGACATTAGGAAGCCAAAATAACTCGGCTAGGGTTTGGAGAAAAACTCTGTTGGCCGCTAATTGTGCATTTACCGGCATGAAGACAGTGGGAAGCAAAAAGAACTCGGCTAAGGTTTGCCTAAAAACATTGTTGGTAGCTAACTGTACCTCTTACTGCTATGGGATCCACAAGAACCTCAGCAAGTGAAGCTAGCATGCCTCTGCAAGTGAAGATGGCCTGTAGGAATGAAATGCAACAACATTCAAAGAGGGAGCATGTACCATGTCAGTCCCCAACATATCATCGTGAAGACCCAGCAGGTTGCAGCAAATGAATAGACGCTTCATGACCGTTAGTGTAGGAAATATGAGATCATTGTCTAGGAATAATCTAAGCGGTTGTGGTATGTCACAATACAACTTCTGTAATTTGCTAAAAACAACTACAGACCTAGATTGGCACCAGAGTGTAGCGATTACAGAAGTAGCGTATTTAAGAAATCACAACATGCAAATGCTATAAACATAAATATGGATATAATTAATAATATAAATAACCATAAACAAAAAGACACAGATAAAATCTAATTCTTTATTGAATAATACTCTAAATTTTGTTTGTGGATTACAATATGGAGGCCTGAGCCTCTCCATAATTCATACTATGCTAGACTAGCATGATTAGACAGACAAATAGTATCACTTCCCCTATTGCATATATTTGAACTAAACCGTTACTAGAACTAAACTTTTCAGATTATTCAGCTCACATGATAGTCCAACAATCTTTGTAACACTTCACCTCTTCCTAATATGTCTCTACTAATTCCCATGGGTATCTTGTGGTCAATATCCCTTTGATTGTCCCAATTTACTCTCATCTATTTCTCTTTTATCAATTCCGTAATAGCATGTCAATTCTGTAGCAAAATCTGAATCTTTGTAACACATAACCTCCTCCTAAGATGTCTCTATTAATTCCCATGGGAATCTTGTGGTCAATATCCTCTTTTTTTTTTTTTTTTTTGGTCTCAATTTACTCTCATCTATTTGTCTTTTATCAATTCCATAGTAGCATGTCAATTATGTAGCAAAATTTGAATTTTGTAGCAATCCTAGCAACACAACAATTATATAGCAACATAGTAATTCTATAGCAATGATTATTTACCTCTTTATTCCTCATACTAAGTAAATTAACTAAACAACAAGAAACGTAGATTGTAAAAAATATTTTAATGTGATCTAAAGATGGTTTTGCATCACACACCCTTGGTAAGAAGACATGAGCATCCAACTCATGTGGATTGAAGTGCACACTCTTTGAGTAGTATCATACACTAAAGGTGATCTAATTCTTCCTCTATAATTCACGATGTATTTTCCAAGTTTTTGTTCTTCGGCATTGTCTAATTGTTCTATATGTTTTGGTCTTTTTCATCGGAATCCATTGACATAAATATGTATGAAATCACATTTATTTTGTAATTTAAATTGTATTTTTGAATGCAGAAATGGATTTAGCTTGTTGAAACCCCCCCTAGATTATACATAACTACCCACTCAAACGTGCATCAATGCTCCTTCTATCCTTGACTTTTGGAATCTTAACCAAGTCTACAACACCTTTTGGAGACCTACCATACACTACTTGAAATGGATTCTTTTTCCAGTGGATCTATTCACTGAATTTTTGTAAGAGAATTCAACTTGAGCTACAACCAAATTCCATTGACCCGGTTTTCTCCAATCAAACTTCTCAACATGTCTCCTAAACTCTATTTAACTATCTATGTCTAACTATTTGTCTATGGATGATATGTTGAACTGTACTTGAAATTGGAACCCATATTCTTCCAAAGACTCCTCTAAAAATGTCTAATAAATCAAGTATCTTTTTTTGAAGTGATACTCCTAAGAGCCCATGTAACCGTACAATTTCCTAGAAAAATAACATAACCACATGTGTAACATCACTTGTCTTATTGCATGGTTTGAAATGTCCCATATTAAAAAATATATTTACCACCATCAACATTGAATCATAACCTCTTTGTGTCTTAGGCACTCCCAAAATTAAATCCATGCTCATGTCTTCCCATGACTTTTCAAGTACCAATAAGGAAGTATAAAACCTAGTTTTATGGCTTATCCCCTTGGCAAATTGACAAATTATATAGCACTCAATAAAATTCTTGACATATTTATTGATACTCGGACAAAAGTACCTTTCATTAACTAATGATTTGGTTTTATCCACTCCAAAATACCCACCTAAAGCTTTTTTATGAAGCTTTCGGATAGGGTTTAGTCTCAACGAGTGGAATATAAAATTTATCATTCTTAAGAAATAATCCCTCTTGGATGTGGAAATATAAATATATATTTTTTTCTACCCGATGGTTCTCTGCAATATTTCCATGCCTTTGTAAAATATGTGTTTTCTGCATATAAGTCCTTCATGCTATCCAAACTAACAACTTCAATGTGCATGGTATTTAACAACATCATCCTCAATCTTAATTTATCAAAAATCTTAATAAACTTCCCAAATCTATGTTTTAAATCAAATGAGAAACTCTAGAAAAACATCCTCCCATCTCAAATGCCTTCGATTCATCTTACCTTGATTGTTTATGTATTGCAGTGCCATATGATCTATAAACTACACAAATTCCTTAGTAGAAAATACTGTCTCCATTTTTTCAAGGATTGAACAATGACATAGAATTCATGATCATAAACAGAATAATTTTTATTAGCATCATTCAACTTCTTACTAAGAATTTATGTCGACTTACCATCTTGACTCAAGACCCCTACAATTTCTAAACCACTTGCATCACAATCTACTTGAAACACCTTGCTGAAATATGGAAGTGCCAACATTGTTTTTTTGGTTACCTTCTTCTTCAAGGTTTCAAAGGAATTTTCTAGTATTGTTGTCCACTAGAAAGATCTTCTCTTCATATACTTAGTGAGTGGTGCACAAATCCCACTAAATTTTATGATAAAATTCTAGTAAACGATCACCAAACCATGGAAAATATGTACATCAAATGCACATCTAGGCATTGACCAATCCATCTTCAAACCCTATTTTGAAACTATAAAAGGCATGTAAAATAACTATTCTAGAAATAAGGTACACTTCTTCAAGCTAATTTCCAACTTCTCCTCTCTCAACTTTTCTGACACTTTCTTCACATGCTCTTCCTTAGACATGTTAAAAATTAAAATGTCATCAAGATATATGATGACAAACTTTCCCAGAAATGGATTCATGACCTCATTCATCAATATCATAAAATTACTTGGTGCATTGGTGAAGCCAAACACCATGAAAACCCATTCAAATAGTCTATCCTTCGTCTTCATCATAGTCTTCCACTTGTCACCTTCCCATATCCGAATGTGATGGTATTTCTTCAAATCTATCTTTCAAAATTACTTCACCCCACTCAAGCAATAAATGAGTTCTTCTGTTCTTGGTAAGGGAAATTGGTACTTTATTATAATCTTGTTAATATCTCATGAATTGGTGCACATTCTCCATTCACCTCCCTTCTTCGGTGTGAAAAATATTGTGACAATGCAAGGACTTAAACATTCTTGGATGAACCCTCTGTCAAGTAATTCCTACATGTACTTATTTACTTCTTATCTTTTTTTCAAGAGTCATTTGGTAAGGATCCTTATTAGGTAGACTTGAACCTAGAATCAAATCATTATGATGTGAACTACTTCTCCTGTGTAGCATTCCCGTTGGCCTATCATTTGCAACAATCCCTATGAGCTCATCCAAAAAAAAATTGAATCTTTGTTGGAACGTCATTTTTTTCCTTGTCGTCTTTCAATATCTTTAGCATTATGGACAAACAAAAAATTTCCATCTTTTGCTCCAAAAATTATTTGGTTGAGCATGATAGTACACGATCACTTCTAATACCACTACTTTAGTATAGTATTGTCTAGTGTCGTTTCCTCATATTCCACCATTAACTCTAGCCTATGACATTGTCCATGATTATTGAAATCCTATGTATTTTTCATATCCTCATATTCCACCATTAACTCTAGCCTATGACATTGTCCATGATTATTGAAATCCTATGTATTTTTCATAGCTTCCTATCAAAGAACCACAATCTCCCCAACAACACATGAGATGTGTCAATCTCCACCACATCACATAATACTTGGTCATTGAAGTCTCTAATATCATAGTGACACGTTGACCCTTATGTAGCCATGGAGCCTAATATGTATCAGGATGAGGAATGCACTTCAAATTCATCTTATCGATCACCTTCATGGACACCATAATTTTTGTGCTTTTTCCATCTATGATCAGATTATAAAATTTATCATTAACCTTCCATTTAGTTTTGAAAACCCTCTTCCTATGTTTATGTTACTTCATTTCCTCGTTTTGAAGTTTAAGAAACACTCTTTTGAACATAAGTTTTTCACCTTGTTCATGTTGAAGTACTACAACGTTGTCTCCCACAACTAATGCCTCATTTGCATGAATGACATGAATTCCTGGCCTCATTCCTTCTTCCTAGATTACACGCTTTTCTAGGAATTCAAATTCTGTGTGCCCTTCTACTCCACATCTGTAACTAGTAATGACATAGTTAGCCTTGCCTCTTCCAAACCCTCCACCTCTGTCAGCATGGTTGTCTCATTTCGTAATTTGAATACTAGATGTTTCAACTTCTCTTCCTTTGCTAGATAGTCTTTTTGCATCCTTTTCTCTTCCTCTTCCTTTTCCTATAAGATTCTTTCTTTCACAATCTTTCTAATACTTACTATTTAAATTTTCCTATACTTTTAAATAAATTGGATATGCTTCATCCATGGTTCATAAATAATGGGTACTCATCTCACCTTGAATCTAGAGCTTAAATCTATTCACATACTTTTCTACCCTTTAGTACATCAGTTCATTGAGTCCTAACTTGAGTGACACTTTTAATAATTCTTTGTATACTCCTAGACATACATCTCTTTTTGTTTTAATTTTTTTTCTTGTATGTAAAAACTTTTATGGTAATCAATAGGTAAGAAATTCTCTTTGATCTTACTCACCATTTTCTTCCATATTTTTATCTTCCCCTATTGCTTGTCTATTCTATATGTTTTCAAAACATCCCAATAGAGTATAGCATTTCCTTTCAACTTTTTTTTATTGAAAAACAAACTCTATTTGGGTATTGGACATTCTCATACTCAAAGTATCTCTTGAACTCTCCTATCCAATCCATGAGAGTCTCTTCTTTCAGACTACCATCGCAGACAAGAACTTCTAGCCTTTGATTACCTCCATCCTTCAGAAATGAGATCAAACACTTGGCTATGTCTCTTTCATCAACATTTTTTTCTTCCCCCAACTCTTTTTTTGTAAATTGAATATTCTATAGATCCACCATATCCAATTATTATATTCTTTAATTCTTTAATTTTCATTCTCATTCTCAATTCACAGAGACATGCTTAGGAGTTATCTCCTATTCCTCAAGCAAACTACCATTCATGGTCCTTTCTTCTCGCACAACCTCCTATCACGCTTCTCTCAACATGAACAAGATGGAATGACCCTTTGTCAGGTCGCCTTGTTTCCATGGTTTCCGAAGTTATAATATTATAGAATCCAACTCTCAAGAACTAATTGGTTTTGATGCTCTACAATTCTCAACTATAGCTAAAACTTGATACGATACCACTTTATGCATGATACCCGTTTTTTGATTTCCTAACACAACTATATGACTAGATTGACATTATCAGGGTGGAACAACTACACAAGTAGTGAAATTAAATAACCACAATATGAAGATGATATAGAACTAAATATGTATATAATTAATGATGTAAACAACAAGATATATATA
>JZKD02S0500740.1:464293-497368 GCA_000966675.3 Picea glauca | reverse complement strand
GTCTTAGTCTCTACATAATTCATATTATTTCAGACTATCATGATGATTGGACATCCAAACATTATTAGACTTCCCTAAGAACATTATTTTATTCTCTCTTATTCCTATGCTTTAGTTTGTTAGATATGAACATTCTCTTTCCCCTATTGTAGATTACTAGAATTGAAACTTATGTTGTTTTATTGAACATTACTAGAATTGAACTCTATTATGTTAATTCACTAGATTTATAACTTACTATCAAATTGTTCAATTCTCATGGTAGTCCACAATTATTTATAATGCTTCACCTCCTCGTAAGTTGTCTCTAGAAATTAGCATATGGTAAATCTACCTTTGATTGTCCCAATTAATGCCCATGTGTTTGTAGTTTATGAATTGCATAGAAACATGTGAATTATGTAGAAATTTGTAGCAAGAGATAAATTATGTAGAAGCACATGGATCCACAATATTTATAGAGAAACAAAAGAATTATATAGAAATGGTGACCTCTTTATTCCTCATACTACGAAAATTATATAAACATTAAAAAATGCAGATTGAAAAAAAATATGTTGATGTTGATTGCATAAGCCTAGATATTCTCTTTGTTGGCACAGGGGAAGACCCAAGGTTCAACACTTCAAAAATGAACCAAAAAAACCATAACTACAAGCCCTTTTGACAACACCTGCGAAGCAGATGAAGTCTCACTCGAGGTAGAGGCAGGGGTGGCTATAGGACTCCAGTGTCTACAACCTAGCCGGGACAGAGATCTATGATTATAGTACCCTAGAAAATTATTTAGTAGTTATCATTTATTAGTACTTAACTCTTATTCACAACATAGATAAAAACCTAAGTACAAAGAAGCGCAATATTCACTAAGATCTAACACATTCAAGTACTTAGCATATGGAGATAAATCAAATCTAACATTCATTCACATGGCTAAGCACTAAGCTATCATATCAGATGCATATAACATGTATCCTTGTACTAAAGATACATCAAATCAAGAACATATAAACTATAATGCCCAAAGAAACTGTAACACATGATATACGTGGTTCACCCCCAACCTCGTGCTACGTCACCAACTCCTCTTCTCTTTATTGTCTTCTATCAATATTTTTGCATGCACAAAGAATCAAACCCACTCTGCATAGGACATGAGATCTGCATGCACCTCACCATATCCTCCTTCCCCGAGTTATATATCGGCACAAAGCATCTGTATAGTCACTTTCACTTAGCTTTGCAAGTTCTCAACACATAGTATGCACAAAGCCTTACAATCACATATATTTCATTCTCTCTTTCTTACATCACCTAGCTTATCTATTTATATATTACAAAATTTCACTAGCATGGGTAAACCCATGGGCCAACATCCCCATACCCGTTAAATAATTACAAAACCCAAAAACTTCCCTAAAAAGGGGTCTATATCCTGCGATCTCCGCTTCGAATTACGCTCCACCTTCGACCAGCCTGTCGAAGTCCCAAAAGAGGTAAAAAATGACTAATGATCTTCAAAAATTGGTCAAGGGCCAACAGGTCCCCAACATTCACCTGTGACTCATCCCGAGTCACTCTTCTCTGGGTAATTTTACCTCAAAATCCTTGAGCTACTTCGACTTGCTGCTTCGCCAAGGCCTCCTGCTCAGGGAAATCCTGAATAACTACCTCATTCATAGGTCCTTCCAAGCATTGTTCGACTGTAGTAACTACTTGTTCCATATCTACTCCTCATCCTTCAATCTGCTCAAATAGTTGGCAAGCTTCATCCTGTATTGGTTGGATCCTCTGAGTCACTTGACTTTTCTCTGTATGGTATGGACTTGTTGTTGAGAAGTACACTGTTCCAAGGACCTTTTCATTATCTCAACTACTAACAGGAGCTTCAACTGTGCTTGTACTGTTGTAGCTTGTTGCTTTTCCTCCTAGAGATGCGATTCCAATGTCTTCAATTTAGGGTCCTCAGTAAGGCGCTCATAAGTCAGTGCACTTCGTCTGCTAAGATGTTTACATTTCAAGGCTAGTGCCTTGATTCTATGGACTGCTCCTCAGGTGGTTTCTTCTCATTGGTCTCTCACTTCCTACGAAGTGCCTGGTATTGTTTGTAGCTTTGGATATGTTATTCCTCGTTGAAGTTGTTGAATGGCTTCAACAAGCTTTGCCACTTTACTTTCTACTGGGTCTTCTTCCTTCGGTTCTAAGCCTGTCATAGAGTGAAGTGCTCTGTTGAATGCATCTTTAACTCTGACTTTCTTCGTGAGTAGTTTTTATTTCTCTTGTTGGATTTGTGATCTCTCCTCTTCAAACTTGATTTGGAGGTCATCCTTCTCTTGTTGTGAAACTTGGCATTGTTCGATGACTTCCTCTTGTGCTTACTTCAAGCCCATTGTGGCCTAGTCTTTTTCTTCCAACACGCGATGAAGGTGAGCTTCGGTCACATCAACTATTCTATGGAGTTGGGCAGGCTCATCTCCCAAATCTGTTTCTTCTTATGGTGGGGGTGCAGTGGACACTGCGTAGCTGGAGTGAAAGTCTTGTTGTACCCCTCTCAGCTCTACTTCAATTCTTTCATACATGATTTCTTGTTTTGCTTCATTTATCTCCAAGTATCTTTTGAGGCGTCTGACACAACTACGATAATGAAGTCGAAGTCATCGACCATGAACACAGTCTGCATATTTGGTTTACTAGATTTGGACTTCTTTCGCGATTTAGGTTTCGTTGGGGAAATATTTCTTTTCTTCGACATCTCTTCCTCTTCAAGGGGGTCCCTAGGAGGTGTCACTTTGCTCTACTTCTTCTTGTATTCTTCTCCCTTATCCTCTCCCTTGTCTACTTTGTCATCACCTCCTCCTCCAGGCAATTCTGAAGCAGTTTCTCCTAATGCGCTACTTAGTTCATGTATTTATTCCTTCTTCCTTTTGCTACTTCCAGGTGTATCATACTCTTCTCCTGTGACCACCGAACTTCCGACTAGGTCAGGGTCAGACAGTTTTGTCAGGTCAATAGGGATAAGGAGCTCTGCAGGCCATTCCTGACATACTTCTTCTAGGTCCTCCTCTGTGAGATTGTAATAAACCTATAGTACTTATTTGTGTTTGTCTTTGAGCACAATGATATAGATAAAATGTATGTCTGCGTGGAACTTCACAAATGGCCTAAACTTGTGCAAGGTGTTTGGCATCATCCGATGGACAAACTCAATATCCCTCTTTAACTACAAGTAGTAGGTATGGAACACCACCTTTGACTGCCATTTTTTCCCCATATCGCTCGAATACCAGAGCGTGGTGAACTTCACCGCTAAGGGTTCAAATGGCCCTATTTCAGGGAAGGTCGCACCTTCCAACATCTCCTAAGAAATGAACGCGATGAGGATCAATAGCGAACTAAAATGGAACTTATATCCATGATCTTGAGCTTCACGATAGTCTTGTTATAACTATTTAACTAAGTAGCATGCTCAGTTCATTTGTAGCCCCTCTACAACACAGATAAAAACCTAAGTACAGAGAAGCGCAGTATTCACTAAGATCTAACACATTCAAGTACTTAGCATATGGAGATAAATCAAATCTAACATTCATTCACATGGCTAAGCACTAAGCTATCATATCAGATGCATATAACATGTATCCTTGTACTAAAGATACATCAAATCAAGAACATAKAAACTATAATGCCCAAAGAAACTGTAACACATGATATACGTGGTTCACCCCCARCCTCGKGYTACGTCACCAACTCYTCTTCTCTTTATTGTCTTCTATCAATMTTTTTGCATGCACAAAGMATCAAACCCACTCYGCATAGGACAKGAGATCTGCRYGCACCTCACCATATCCTCCTTCCCCGAGTTAKATATCRKCACAAAGCMTYTGTATARTCACTTTCACTTAGCTTTGCAAGTTCTCAACACATAGTATGCACAAAGCCTTACAATCACATATATTTCATTCTCTCTTTCTTACATCACCTAGCTTATCTATTTATATATTACAAAATTTCACTAGCATGGGTAAACCCATGGGCCAACATCCCCATACCCGTTAAATAATTACAAAACCCAAAAACTTCCCTAAAAAGGGGTCTATATCCTGCGATCTCCGCTTCGAATTACGCTCCACCTTCGACCAGCCTGTCGAAGTCCCAAAAGAGGTAAAAAATGACTAATGATCTTCAAAAATTGGTCAAGGGCCAACAGGTCCCCAACATTCACCTGTGACTCATCCCGAGTCACTCTTCTCTGGGTAATTTTACCTCAAAATCCTTGAGCTACTTCGACTTGCTGCTTCGCCAAGGCCTCCTGCTCAGGGAAATCCTGAATAACTACCTCATTCATAGGTCCTTCCAAGCATTGTTCGACTGTAGTAACTACTTGTTCCATATCTACTCCTCATCCTTCAATCTGCTCAAATAGTTGGCAAGCTTCATCCTGTATTGGTTGGATCCTCTGAGTCACTTGACTTTTCTCTGTATGGTATGGACTTGTTGTTGAGAAGTACACTGTTCCAAGGACCTTTTCATTATCTCAACTACTAACAGGAGCTTCAACTGTGCTTGTACTGTTGTAGCTTGTTGCTTTTCCTCCTAGAGATGCGATTCCAATGTCTTCAATTTAGGGTCCTCAGTAAGGCGCTCATAAGTCAGTGCACTTCGTCTGCTAAGATGTTTACATTTCAAGGCTAGTGCCTTGATTCTATGGACTGCTCCTCAGGTGGTTTCTTCTCATTGGTCTCTCACTTCCTACGAAGTGCCTGGTATTGTTTGTAGCTTTGGATATGTTATTCCTCGTTGAAGTTGTTGAATGGCTTCAACAAGCTTTGCCACTTTACTTTCTACTGGGTCTTCTTCCTTCGGTTCTAAGCCTGTCATAGAGTGAAGTGCTCTGTTGAATGCATCTTTAACTCTGACTTTCTTCGTGAGTAGTTTTTATTTCTCTTGTTGGATTTGTGATCTCTCCTCTTCAAACTTGATTTGGAGGTCATCCTTCTCTTGTTGTGAAACTTGGCATTGTTCGATGACTTCCTCTTGTGCTTACTTCAAGCCCATTGTGGCCTAGTCTTTTTCTTCCAACACGCGATGAAGGTGAGCTTCGGTCACATCAACTATTCTATGGAGTTGGGCAGGCTCATCTCCCAAATCTGTTTCTTCTTATGGTGGGGGTGCAGTGGACACTGCGTAGCTGGAGTGAAAGTCTTGTTGTACCCCTCTCAGCTCTACTTCAATTCTTTCATACATGATTTCTTGTTTTGCTTCATTTATCTCCAAGTATCTTTTGAGGCGTCTGACACAACTACGATAATGAAGTTGAAGTCATCGACCATGAACACGGTCTGCATCTTTGGTTTACTAGATTTGGACTTCTTTCGCGATTTAGGTTTCATTGGGGAAATATTTCTTTTCTTCGACATCTCTTCCTCTTCAAGGGGTCCCTAGGAGGTGTCACTTTTTTCTGCTTTTGCTTGTATTCTTCTCCCTTATCCTCTTCCTTGTCTACTTTGTCATCGCCTCCTCCTCCAAGCAATTCTGAAGCAGTTTCTTCTTATGCGCTACTCAGTTCATGTATTTATTCCTTCTTCTTCCTTTTCCTACTTCCAGGTGTATCATACTCTTTTCCCGTGACCACCGGACTTCCGACTAGGTCAGGGTCAGACAGTTTTGTAAGGTCAACATGGATAAGGAGCTCTACAGGCCATTCCTTACATACTTCTTCTAGGTCCTCCTCTGTGAGATTGTAATAAACCTATAGTAGTTATTTGTGTTTGTCTCTGAGCACAGTGATATAGATAAAATGTATGTCTATGTGGAACTTCACAAATGGCCTAAACTTGTGCAAGGTGTTCGGCATCATCCGATCGAAAAAATCAATATCCCTCTTTAACTACAAGTAGTAGGTATGGAAAACCACCTTTGACTGCCATTTTTTCCCCATATCGCTCGAATACCAGAGCGTGGTGAATTTCACCACTAAGGGTTCAAATGGCTTTATTTTAGGGAAGTTCGCACCTTCCAACATCTCCTAAGAAATGAACGCGATGAGGATCAATAGCGAACTAAAATGGAACTCATATCCATGATCGTGAGCTTCATGATAGTCTTGTTATAACTATTTAACTAAGTGGCTTGCTCAGTTCATTTATAGCCCCTCTACGCATTTTTCTGTGAGGTCAACGAAAAACCCCGTGACCTGTGTGGGTCTATTCTACCTGACTAGCTTACCAGTGATCAACTAGTAGGCGAGGTGTACTACACCATTCTGGATGGAGGCTACCTTGTAGCCTCACTTCCCCTTCTCCACATCATCGTAGGTATCTTTAATTTTCTATGCCAATCCGCGGTCTGCAACTTTTCTTAGGTAAAAGTCTTGCGGGTCTGTTCTCTGCATGCTCAATCCAGTGATCCGATGGATCAACACCAGATCGATGGTGATATGCCTGTCCAACCACATATAACCACCATGGAAACACGACAATAGGAGCTTAATGCACACATTAACCTCCTAGTGTCTTCTGAATTGTGGAATCTTCATCACGTTCAAGATAGTGGACCTCATGATGTCCATAGTCCATGCTTGTGGGATTATCTTCAACTTCCTCCCCTTCATCCTTGTCAAATACCTATGAGGGGCGAGCATGCTATGGTTATTGCGATATCCTAGGTTGAAGTCGTTGATATTCAATGTCAGGATCTTATCCAGTTGTGGTTTAACTGCACGTATCCCCTTCGGAAGGTACACAGTAATCAGAGTGTATTCGAAGTCCCTTGGGATACTGTCACGACTCACCGTGCTGGCCAGAGTCGAGATGTAGTCAAAAAGGATTTATGGGATTAGCTTTGCAATTTCCATGTCATCATGATGCTTGGTGCATTTTTCGGTTGAAGCGTGGTATGCTCCAGATCCACAAGCAGTTGAAGGGGAGGCTTCCACTCCTCTAGTCGATGAAGCTTGAATCCTTGCAGACATTACCTTTTCAGCCATTAGATCAATTATGATTTCCTCTACTGACTTTTCTACTATGCTAAGTTCATCCGAGATGCAAGCTCGAGATCAGATAACTCAGATTGATGAACAAATGCTCAATGCAAAAGAACAAGTGGTGAAGTCTCAGTAAACAGAGTGCGATAATAGTCATCTCTCTGTGGGCTCAAAGAATCATAGTTTGCAAAATTTTTCTCGATACAACATTCAACGGGATAAATAGGCAACGTCATAATGGTTTCTTCCAACGGTTTGAAAAGATTTAATCAATGCAATTCCATCCATTATGGCACAGTCCCAATGGTCCAATGGCGAGCCTTTCAGTCATAACTACATTTCTAGCCATTCTAGAACATCAGTCTAATGGTCATAAAGACTCCAATGGTTATATCGCTTCATCATGGTGAAGTGCCAATATGAGTTGCTCTAATATTTTGATGAGGTTCATATTCTGGATACCTTTCTTCTACGAAGTCTTCTCTAGAAATTCTTGTAATTTCTCTAACTTTTCTTTGTTCTTGTTGAGCTTTCTAGCCTTCTTCCCTGTGATCTATGTATTGGTACTCCTCTTTCCATTCTTATTCTTATCTCCTCTTAGCATAGTAACTATGCGTTGTTGATGATTTTTCCTAGGGTTCAAGGTCAATACTTCTTCTTTGTCTGGGGTAGGTGCTCTACTCTCTTGTACAGACAGGTGTTTCAAGTCTTCATGTGTTCTTCGAACTTTGATGACCATACCTTTGGTCCTTAGGATCTTTGAGTGGCCTTATTTTTCTTTCAGTAAGTCTGCTATTCTCCTAGCCATGAAATCTCTTAGTTCTTGATTTTTTTGTTCTAGGGATTCCTCTTCTTGTTTTCTTCGGATCTGATCTTTCTCAATCTAGGTTTTTCCTAGTAACATAGAAAATTGGATGATGTTCTCAGTAAATTTAACGACTTCAAATTCTTCCTCTATCGAAGTTCCATGAGCACTCACAGATGTTGGGGTAATTCTTCCACATAGGGTTATTAACTTTCCTCTAAATAATCCTATTCCTCCCAATGAAGGAATCATAACAGGCTTTCCCAAAATTTCCCAAGTTCATTTTGTCATGATATTCACTTGTGTTTCCTCATCGAGAACACAGTCTATGTCGAAGTCTCCTATTCTTGTTTCTATGCACACTTTCTTTTTTAATATCTCTAATAGATTAGTGTTTTTGTGATCATTCAGGGTTTCTTTCATCTGTAATAATATAGTCTATGATTCTTTCTGGGGTTCTTCCATAGTCTTAATCTCTTGTCCTGTCTCATGGTTTTCTTGTTTCATATTCATTCTTTCAACTGTAGAAATCATTCTAGGGAAATCCAGAACTTCATGGTCCATATCTTTACAACACAGACAAATAGGGTTTTTACCAAGGCATTCCTTAGCAAGATGTCTCAGTCTTCTGCAACTGTAACAAAGAGTTACTCCTCTCTTTCTCTTAAATGATCCCCAACCTTTCTCATATTGTGCACTAGGATCATAGTAGCTAAACTACAAAAAATTCTTTCTAGGATTCTGCATCCATTTTTTAGTCCAAAAATCCTTTCTATGCATAGGAATAACATATCTTTCATTGTTTCTATTATATCTACTCATATCAAACCTTCTTTCTTCTAGTTGTGCACTAGTTTTCAAACTAGGACAAAATTTATCAAACATGCCTAGATCCATACTTTCGAAACAAAAAATTCCACTTATCTTACCTTTAACAAAGCACAATGCTTTAAGATATTACCTCTTTTCTTCAGATCTTCTTTCTTTCTTATTACAAAGCTTTGCAAGTCAAGTAGAATACTGTGCACTAGAGAAATAGATTTACGCACATAGCTTTCTCTTTTCCTGAGCTCCCAACAATCACAGTTTCAGGTACTAGCAACATAACCATTTGTTGGCAGGAGGGCAGACCCAAGGTTCAACGCTTCAACAACGCACCAAAAAAACCCTAACTATCGGCCCTTTCAACAACAACTGCGAAGAAAATGAAGTCTCACCCAAGTTAGAGGCAGGGGAGGTTGTAGGACTCCACTGTCTACAAACTAGTTGGGACACAGATCTGTGATTACAGTACCCTAGCAAAGCACTTATCAGTTATCATTTATTAGTACTTAACCCTTATTCACAGCACATATAAAACCCTAATTACAGAGAAACACAGTATTCACCAAGATCTAACACATTCAATCACTTAACATATAGATATAAATCAGATCTAGCATTCATTCACATGGCTAAGCACTAAGATATCATATCAAATGCATATAACATATATCCTTGTACTAAGAATACATCATATCAAGAACATAACAACTATAATGCACAACAGAACCATAACACATGATATACATGGTTCACCCTCAGCCTGGGGCTACGCCCACTAACTCTTCTTCTCTTTATTATCTTCTGTCAATCTTCTTACATGCACAAAGCATCAAACCCACTCTGCATAAGACGGGAGATCTACGCACACCTCTCCAAATCCTCCTTCCCTGAGTTATATATTGGCACAAAGCCTCTGTACAATCACTTTCACTTAGCTTTGCAAGTTGTCAACACACAGTATGCACAAAGCCTTACAATCACATAGATTTCATTCTCTCTTTCTTACATCACCTAGCTTATCTATTTATACATTACAAAATGGTCCTAGCATGAGTAAACCCATGGGCCGACATCCCTATACCTGTTACATAATCCCAAAACCCAACAATTTCCCTAAAAAGGGGCCGAGATCCTACGATCTACACTTCAACTTGTGCTTTGCCTTCGACCAACTTGTCAAAGTCCCAAAAGAGGTAAAAAATGACCAAGGATCTTCAAAACTTGGTCAAGGGCCAACACTCTTCCATCATCTTCCATCTAAGTGAGAATTACCATGGAACAAAAATTACAATTTCTTGAAATTGGTGGAAGGAGTCCTATGAATATAGACATGAAAGGTTAGGGGCGAGGGTTTTCTCCAAGAAGAAAAAATTCTGGAGGAATGACAAGGAGAATTGTTTCTATAACTAGTTGAAAATATTCATCCTAGAGAACATCATAATAAAGAGCTACAATATAGTCCTTCCTAATGGAAAAGTGACCTATAATTATTTGATTGAAGAGGGTACCATATGAGATATGTGTAGTAATGAAATATGGACCAAGGAACAAACATTTTGAATCAACATATATATTGGTGATAACCATCATCATATTTCATATTTGTTTGAGAGGGATGAGTGGCATAGAGAAGGATTTATAGTCTAAGTGTTGCATGTGTCAACAAAAGGCTTAAAAATAATAGCATATGTCCATCGCAACTATAGTCTTCTCTATAGTGACCACATAATACGATGAATAATGGATATTGTTCTTTCTTCAAAACTGTATGCATCAATGCCCCTTCTATCCTCAAATTTTGGAAGCTTAACCAAGTCCGCAACACCTTTTGGAAACTTCCCATACACTACCTGAAATGGCCTTTTTGCAGTGGATCTATAAACTGAATTATTGTAAGAGAATTCAACGTGATCTACAACAAAATCCCATTGACCTGGTTTTCTCCAATCAAACTTCTCAACATGTCTCCTAAACTCTACTTAACTATATTTGTCTAACCATTTGTCTATGGATGATATGTTGAACTTTACTAGAACTTGGAACCCATGGTCTTCCAAATAATGCTCAAAAAATGTCTAAAAAATCAAGTATCCCTATTCGAAGTGATACTCCTAGGACCCCATGCAACTTTACAATTTCCTGGAAAAATAACACAGCCACATGTGTAGCATCACTAGTGTTCATGCACGGTATGAAATGTGTCATCTTAGAAAATATATCTACCACAACCAACATTGAATCATAACCTTTTTGTGTCTTAGGAAATCCCCAAATTAAATGCATGCTTATGTCTTCCCATGACTTTTCAAGTACTAGTAAGAGAGTATATAACCTAGTGTTATGGATTCTCCCCTTGGACAATTGACAAATTCTATAGAACTCGATAAAATTCTTGACATATTTATTGATACTAGGCCATAAATACCTTTCATTAACTAATGATTGGGTTTTATCAACTCCGAAATGCACATCTAAACCTTATTGTGTTTAGTCTCAATGAACTCTGTGGAATATAAAATTTATGACTCTTAACAAAGAATCCCTCTTGGATGGGGAAATCTAAATATGATTTTCTGTTTGTACCCCATGGTTCACTACAATATTTCAATGTCTTTTTAAAATATGTGTCTTATCCATACAACTCCTTAATGCTATACAAAATGACAACTTCAACATGCATGGTATTTAACAACAACATCATCCAACTTAATGCATCAAAAATCTTATTATACTTTCCAAACCTATGTTTTAAAACAAACACTCTCTCTATAAAAAAACCTCCCATTTCAAATGCCATTGATTCATCTTACCTTGATTATTTATGTATTGTAGTGCCTTATGATTTGTAAACTACACAAATTCGTTAGTAGGAAATAATATCTCCTTCTTTTCAAGACTTGAACAATCGCATAAAATTCATGATCATAAATAGAGTAATTTTTATTATGATCATTCAACTTCTTTCTATAAAATTCTATTGACTTACCATCTTGAATCAAGACCTTTCCAATTGACAAACCACTTGCATCACAGTCTAGTTGAAACAACTTGATCAAATATGGAAGTGCCAACATTGGTTCTTTGGTTACCTTCTTCTTCAAGGTTTGAAATGACTTTTCTAGTATTTTTGTCCACTAGAAACCTCCATTCTTCATATACTTAGTGAGTGGTGCACAAATCCCACTAAATTTTATGATAACATTTTAGTAAAATATCGTGAAACCATGGAAAATATTTACATCAGATGTACATCTAGGCATTAGCCAATCCATAATGGCTTTCACCTTTTTAGGATCCATCATCAAACCACATTTGGAAACTATAAAACCCAAGTAAACCAACTCTTCGATCAATAAGGTACACTTCTTCAGCTAATTTGCAGCTTCTCCTCTTTCAACCTTTCCAACACTTGCTTCACATGCTCTTTCTTGGACATGGTAAAAACCAAAATGTCATCAAGATACATGGTGAAAAAATTTCCTAGAAGTGTATTCACAACCTCATTCATCAATATCATAAAATTACTTGGTGCATTAGTCAAGACAAACAACATAACTAACCATTTAAATAGTTTATCCTTTGTCTTGAACATTATATTCCACTTGTCACCTTCCCGTATCCGAATTTGATGGTATCCATTATTCAAATCTATCTTTCAAAACTACTTCACCTCACTCATGCAATCGATGAGGGATTCCATTATTGGTAAGGGAAACTGGTACTTTATAGTAATATTGTTAATATGTCATGAATCGATGCATATTCTCCATTCATAGCCTTTCTTCAATGTCAAAACTATTGGGAAAATGAAAGAACTTAAACATTCTTGGACTATCCCTATGTTAAAGTAATTCCTACAACTTCTTATTTACTTCTTCTCTCTTTTCAGGAGTTATTTGGTAAGGATCCTTATTAGGTAGAATTGATCCTAGAATCAAATCAATATGATGTGAAATACTTCTTCTGTGTAGCATTACCATTGGAAACAATCCTTATGAAGTCATCCGACAATTTTTGAATATGTATTTGAGCATGACTTTTTTCCTCATTGTCTTTTAGTATCTTTGGCATTATGGCCAAACAAAAATTTTCCTTCTTTTTCTCCCAAAACTCTTTAGTTGATCACGATAGTACACAATCACTTTTATTGCCACTACTTTAGTATCACTATTGTCGACTTTCATTGTTTCCTATTCTACTATTAGTTCTAGAATATAAAATTTTCCATCATTATTGAATTCATATGTATTTTCCATACCTTCATGGAGAACTTTCCTATAAAATAACCACAATTTTCCCAACAACACATTAAATGTGTCCATCTCCACCACATCACGTAATACTTTGTCATTGAAGTCGTTGATTTAGAAACTCTGTAAGCATTGCTCTGTCATAGTGACTAGTTGACCCTTATATAGCCATGCAACCTAATATGTACTGAGATGAGGAATGCAATTCAATTTCATCTTATCGATCACCTCCATGAACACCATATTTTTTTTTCCTTTTCCATTTATGATCAAATTATAACATTTACCATGAATGTTGTTTTTAGTTTTGAAAACCATCTTCCTCTCTTTAGGTTCCTTCGTAGACTTGTTTTCAGATTTAAGCAACACCCTTTTGAACATAAGGTTTTCACCATGTTCATGCTAAAGTACTAAAACATTGTCTCTCACAACTAATGTGTCATATGCCTGATTGACATGAGTTCATGGCCTCATTCCTTCTTCCCGTATTGTGCTTCTCTAGGAATTCAAATTCTTTGTCCCCTTCTACTCCACATCTGTAGCAAGTAATGGAATACATACCCTTGCCTCTTCCAAACCATCCATATCTACCAACATCTCTTCCTTCACTAGACACTTTGTTGAAGGAAAATCTCCCCGCAGACAGGTAGATCTCCTCAAAGAGCTAGACTCTTAACTCTAAGACAGAAAGTGCTTATCATGGTCAATGACTTCCTTTTAGATCTAGGTGGACTAGTGTGTGAGGAGGAAGGAGAAAATAAGTACCTTTTACCAGTGTTTGTCCCTACATGCTCTGAGTTGAGCCGCAATATTTCACTCCTCGATAAGCCCTATAGACAAACAAAGTACAACTACTTCCTACTCTCTCTAGATTAGTCCGAAATAGGTCTATCTACTAAAGAGACAAATTCATGTGAGATTGAACATGAATTAGAAGGAAACAGGCCAAGCAAATTATATTAATGAGGACAAAACATTGCTTACAGCCATAGATGAATTGCAGTAGTTTCGTCAAGTCCTCATTGTCTAACCCTTGCTCAAAAGATCCACGATCTGAATGATGATAGCTTCACTGATTGCTCTCTATGAGATCATAGGTCTCTTGCTTCAAAATTATCTCCATTCCAGCACCACTTATAAGATCATAAGTTTGGTGTGATTCTCCTTTTCAGTCCTCTTTCACCATTAGAAAGATTTCTTATATAGCCTTGGAGAGGCTTTAACCACTTGAGATATCCTTGGGGAAGTTGAGGATTTGCCTCCATCAGTTAAGGATATTCCCTAAGATCATGGCTTGATTAGGGATTCTAATCCAACTACCTTCCAAGAATGAAAAGATCCTTCCCCCATTCATCGCAACAACTTAAGTCCTGCCCAGAATAGGTAGCGCTCCCTCAAAAGGGCCATCAGAGCGTTGTAGTGCTCCCTAGTAAGCTTAAGGGGGGCACCATCACTCCTAAAATCAATAGCTCTCCTCCAGAAGGGCCAAAGAATCTTTATAATTCTCCCAGACAGTGTAAGGGGGAGCGCTAGTGCTCCCAGAAGAGGTATAGGGGAGCGATCCCCTCCAAAAACTCAGTTTTTGGGGTGTTTTCAGATGGAAAAAGGTTTATAAGCCTGCTGACTCATTTCTCCTCTTCCA
Source organism: Picea glauca (assembly GCA_000966675.3). Classification (NCBI taxonomy): domain Eukaryota; kingdom Viridiplantae; phylum Streptophyta; class Pinopsida; order Pinales; family Pinaceae; genus Picea; species Picea glauca. Next base: position 482,864 of record JZKD02S0500740.1, on the reverse strand, counting down.
AGTCAAATGTTTGAGGTGTTTCAAATGTCCTTCTCATGTCGTTATAGGCACAACATAGGCATCATGGAAGTATGCTTTCTTTAACACTTGCGACACTTCTGAGCAAAATGCAACAATTGCGACTCTTATAATGATGACACTTGCGACACTATCAAAGTGAGTATTTTTTATGTGTAACATATTGCCCCCCAAAGTATTAAGTTAGAAGATGAGAACTGATAACTGAAATTCTTTGTAGACTTTCAAGCAAGGTTATAGACGTAGAGAACCTGACAAAAGCTGCACACAAACATCCAACAAATATTATGACATGTTTCAAACCCAAGGCAGGCATACCTATGCTTGGGTGATCAAGACTTGCAAGATATGGCTGCCATAAAATACACTGCGGATCCATAATTGTATTGATAAAAAGGTATAGCCACTGAAAATACACTGTGGATCTATACTCTTATGACCTGAACTGATCGTAGCCATGAAGAATACACAGTGGATCTACGAGATGGAAAGACATAGCCACGACCAATACAAAGTGGATCTATGTCACAGTATATGTGTGATTGTTCAAAAGAAACTCCATCACAACCTGGGCAAATTACATATCAAAGTGATCACTCAACCTAGGGTCTTCTTACCGATCACAATGTAGTACGAATCAAACCATGTGAATAGATGTCCTGATGTTGAACATGGCAAAAACCACTTGATTACCGGTCAATGATGTAAACCGTTAACAAGCGCGAGGGAAATCACCATTAATGTCAATGATTCCCAAGGTCCTCTAGTACATTCCAATGAATGTGAATGGATGAGATGAAGTGGAACATCCATGGAATCATCCGATTAGAGGCCAATGATGTAAACCGACTGTCGGATGTGAGGAGGCCTGCCAATGAGGCATGCAGGTCCCAAAGTACTAACTAGTTTCTAACTCTAATTCCTGGATAATGTGTTGAAGTCGACAAGAATAGGCTCATCGAAGGAGGGCCTTGATGTATCCCCCATCAATGACATGAAATAGACATATAGATGTAATTGGTAGATCAAATGAACGTGGACTAACACGAGTATTGAGACAAGATATTTGTGATGGCTAAATCTCGAGGCGGATACTTCCCTTGAACACTGAGTCACAACAACAAAAACATGACATGGGCAAAAACACGATGATGCAATGGATACTGTGACGTTCGTCGGGTGACCCAAAGGAGTGAAAGAAAATCAAAGGATTGGCTCAGTGCAGAGGTTCAGTGGATTATAATGGGTGCAAAAGACAAAGTCTCATGTTCAAGGGCAACTCTAAGAATTACTTGGTGATGTTCTCAAGATATTGCTTGACTTGCTTCTTTCAATTTTTCCCCCATCCAGATAGACAAGTACCTCTTTTTAATTTAACGAGCTCAAGGAGGATAACACATGCATGATAAAACTCACCTTCGGTAAGTTCCTCTTCCTTTGTTTAATAAACTGGAAGAAGTAATGGTTCGATCCCATATGGGCCTGTCGATGTTTTGTTTAGCGAGTCCGAAGACAGAAAACTTGAAGGTTTTTCATGATTATAGAGTCTGGAAAAACACTTAAAAGAGAACTCTCTCAGTTCCTTTTTCGTAAAGTAGTCTGAAGAGACCGAAAAAGAGATAAACTATCGCTCAACAAACATTTTCTTCAAACACTTTAACGAACATGAAGAGAACAATGTTGCTCGGTAATCTTTTCATGTTTAGAGAGTCTAAAAAGAACTTAAAGATGACTCTAGTGTTGTCCTTTTTCGTAATGTTAGTCTCGCAAGGCTGAAAAAGATATAAATTATTACTCAAAAGATGCCCTTTAAAACCATTTAACGAGTGGGAAAGGAAGCAAGATCACTCGGCAATCTTTTCATGTTTAGAGAGTCTGAAAAGAGCTTAAAGGAGACTCCAGGGGGGTTCCTTTTTCGTGTATCCATATAGGTCCGAAAAAGAGATAAAAGTCTACTCGAATGCATTCTCATGTATTTACGAGCATGAGAAAGAACAAATACTAAGCTCAGTATGACCCCAGCATGAAAGCTAGTAACTTAACTCCAGAATGATTAGCAAAGGCTGGAGACATGCCCTCCAAGCCTTGATTCATTCACCGGCTCTGAGGTCGTCACCAATTTCTCTAGTAGATGAGACAAGGAGAAGGGTGGATGAAAAGAAGGTTCAAGAGAGGTGACTGTTTCATTTGTTTAACGAGCTTGACACAGGAAAAGAACTATTCTCAAGGCCTCTGCTTCATTTTTTAATGAGCTTGCCACTGAGAAGAGAAACCATGCTTGCGGTTTCATCCAAATCATGGCTTCCAAGAGGATAATGCTCTGGAAGGGTACCATGTCAATGGATAAAACGTGGTCATGGCCTTCAGGAGATCTTCGCTGGATGGAAGATAATCACTCGAGAAGGAACACATGTCGGGGGTCGTGATAGGGGTAAGGAGATCGAGCTCCAATAATCCTACCAAAGAAATCACCATGTCCACTACCGGATTCAAATCGTTGGAAGTTGAGGTCATGGGAGACAATGCCACATAATTGACATGCGGCGGGGGTGATACTGTATGCATATAAGAACCACTTAGGGAGGTAACCCAGTTGGGGCTGATGAATGAAAGTTGATCAATAGTCACAATTCTTCCATCGTGAGGGAAATATATTACACGAAAAAGAGTGGATACAAGAGCTTTCATACCATAGACATAGTCCCTCCCAAGGAGTAAAGTGAAATCCAAGGGGTCTCGGACTACCATGACATTGATAAAGACATTTTTCCCTCCCAAAGTTACATGAAACTGAGGAAGGATCCCTAAAGGTTGACTAGTTCTTCTGTTAAAAGCTAACAGATTCTGTGTAACTGGTGCAAGTTGTAGACAACCCAAAGTGTACCAAGCAACAGAAGACAAAATACTAACGAACACACCTTCATCTATCAACGTTTGAGGAATGTCCCGACCACGAACCTGTACTATAATCTGGAAAGGAACGTGAGAGGGAAGACAAGGTCTAGTTAGCACACCCTAATAAAAAAGGATGGCCTCATTACTTGGAGGGGGTTTCACAGGAGAACGAGGAATTGCCCCCAATATGGTAGAGTTTGTATTAACGAGAAAAACATGGGCAATATTGGGTTTACTCTCTAGAAGGAGAGTAGGATCGACCGATGATTGGATCGGATAAACCAATGGTGGACTTGGATAGACCACTTTGGCACTCTTTAGAGGAAGAGTGGGACTGATCGAGGAAGGGACTGGATTAGTCACTTTGACATTCCTCAATGGAGGAATGGGATCAACCGCTGGTAGAACCAAATCGACCACTTGAGTTTCATTCTCCAAGGGAAGAATGGGGTTGACGGGTGGGAATGGATCAATTGCTTTGGTGTCACTCTCTAATGGGAGAGTGGGATCGATCGAGGATGAAAACAGATTGACCACTTTGGTGTCACTCTTTTGATGAAGAGCGGGGCTAATCGATGACAGAACTAGATCAACTACTTGGGTTCGTGGTTCAATCGAGGAGGAAACTAGATTGACCACCTGATCAACTGGAATGACTGGGGATGGAACTGGATTGACTAGCCCATAAACCAACGATGGGTAGGAGGAAAGCTTACGATAACCTTTTGGAAGTTGAAGTTTTTCCAAAAGAGAAGAAGCCTCGTCCATACGAGGGAAAAGGTGAGAGTAATGATCACCTTTACATAACATGCAAGGGAACTTTATAGTTTTCTTCTTCTTACCAACCTGAACATCACTAGTTGATGGGGTATCATCGACATGACTGACATAGGTCGATGATGTGGAGAACCACATTTCTAAGACCTAGGGAAGACCGGGGCAATCCCTCATAAAGTGGTCACCCTTACAAAGGCTGCAAGGGAATTTGGGTTTTGGATTCTTCATTTAAATCTTTTTGACCTCATCAACACTCCCAGTACTATTAATAGTAACTGGTTTCTTAGAGCCAACATTTGATGTTGTTGGGCCCTTTGTCCTTTTCGGGTTCTTCTTCTTCTTCTCTTTATGTTTCTTCTTCTTCTGATCAACCTAGCTACTTGCTTTAGAGTTTTCACTAGGTGAAGAAGGAGAAATGGAAGGAGACTTGATGGATGAAGAAGGCGAAAAGTTGACATGAGTTTGATGTGTGGGTGGTGTATTGACATCCAAAGTATTAGGGGCAACTGAAACATTGGGAGGATTCAGGATCACCAGAGTGGGGAACAACCAAACTGGTAATCCAATAGTGAGTCCTGGAAGACTCAGTGTGGCAACATATGGAGGACCAAAGTTTCCAAATGAAGGAAAGGTATAAGGTCCCCCAGGATAAGGGGTTCCTCCATTGGTACTCCCAGGATTCGATGCCATTATCACTGACTCAACCTAAGGTCCACTAAGTAAAACAAACAACACATGCTACAAATATGAGAAGCAATCAATCAAACAAACCTTCCTACGATGAAACCACTAGTTGGTGATGAAATCCAACGTTGCTAAATCGAAATAGGAAGGGGTGGGGATAGAGTGGGGGGGTCAGTTACGTTGGCGACCTGCTTAAAGGAATTATGCCTTGGTGCAAGCTTCCATGCAGTAATTGTGGATTTACCCTCCAAGGAGCCCGAGTGAGTTTGACCAACGTCTATTCCAGGTACAGTGAGACTTCCCTTCACCGTCACCTTATGTGAGACCCTAAAGATTGTGGCTACTAAGGTCACCAACTCATAATCATCCCCTGGGCGGGTACAGTCGACAGTCCAGTCGAAATGTATGGGCAGGATAACAAGTCCGAAATCAACTTGAAAGGCTCCCACACATAATCGTTGGTATACCTTCCAGTGACCCCCAATATACGATCCAACCACTACAAACAGTTGAACCACGGAGGGATAATCTCTGTAACTCACCCGAATGCGACCTCGTGCGTAACCCCTGTGTGAGAGGGGGATCCCAACAAGACAATACGACAATTGGATTTGACTCTCCCTACCACAAGATACTAAGTTTGTTCGATAGATTTGGAAATTTATCCTTTCAACCTATTCCAAAGCCCTACACCTTAAACTAATGTAGGTTTGCTAACAAAGATGTAAAAGGTCTGATAAATTTTAGTTAAGCGTTGATTTTAATGGTTGTTGTTTACTCAGAGGGTGTATGAAAGTGAAACTGATGGAATGATGACTCAATTCCCAAAAATATGCATGAAATATGATAAGCAATTGTTTATTTTCAATGAATACTTATTTAAGGGAAAGAGGAAGAGTTGTTTTCACTATCAAACACTTGATAAGGAATGCCCTCAATCAATTTTGTTCTCAATCAAATCCAATATGATGCTACAACATTTCATAAATGCAAACTAATGTGAAAACTAATCACTAAGATGTACTTTTTTTCGTTTGCATGTGAATGATAATCAATTAAATGCAAAATTTCTCCTGCCAACTACCCTTTCAGATCAAGGAGATTTAGACAATAAAACACAGATTTCGCACAAACAACACACCCTTTTGCAATCAAACAAGAGAAAGAAAATAAAAAACACAAAAGGATGGAGAAAGAGATTAGATCAGATGACCTCAAAGAACCAAATGAGAAGAGTTACATACTTCAGATGTCCTTCACTAGAGTTCCCTCTCAGTCAGATAGGAGAGAAGAAAGCAGGGGATCGATTTCAAGCTTTCAACAGCAAAAACTCAAAAATAATTGAGAAAGGCATAAAATATGAAGAACAAGGTGTTTACTTCTCAAGAGGAAGCATGTCAAAGGTCAAAATAAGAAGCATTGGATCACAAAGAGGCTCAACAAGTGAAACACAGAGACTGGACCCTGGAAAAAGCAATTCTGGAGAGGTTTTTTGCCAAAAGAGGGCTAGCACTCTAGTGTAAGGGGCACCAAGCATTATAGCACTCTGTCTAACACATCCAGGGAGCGCTGGAACTTTGTTAACATAGCCACAGGGCCCCCAGGCTTGAAAAGCTCATGAAAATGTCCGAAAATCGAAAATTTCAGTTGAATTTTGGCAATCAAGCTGAGTGTGATGGGGTAAGGAGTAAATTAGCACATGAAATCAATCTAAAAGGGGAAAACCAAGTCTGAAAAGAATCAAAGGGTAAGACAAGGTCTATGAGGAAAAATCAAAACCCAAAGTTTCGATTTGATTCTCCCCAGTGGAGTCGCCAGTTTCTGTTGAAGGAAAATCTGCCTGCGGATAGGTAGATCTCCTCAAAGAGCTAGACTTTTAACTCTAAGACAGAAAGTGCTTATCTTGGTCACTAACTTCCTTTTAAATCTAGGTGGACTAGTGTGTGAGGAGGAAGGAGAAAATAAGTACCTTTTACCGGTGTTTGTCCCTGCACGCTCTGAGTTGAGCTCCAATCTTTCGCTCCTTGATAAGCCCTGTAGACAAACAAAGTGTAACTACTTCCTAATCTATCAAGATTAGTCCGAAATAGGTCTATCTACTAAAAAGACAAATTCATGTGAGATTGAACATGAATTAGAAGGAAACAAGCCAAGCAAATTATATTAATGAGGACAAAACATTGCTTACAACCATAGATGAATTGCAGCAGTTTCTTCAAGTCCTCCTTGTCTACCCCTTGTTCAAAAGATCCACGATCTGAATGATGATAGCTTCACCGATTGCTCCCTATGAGATTATAGGTCTCTCACTTCCAAATTATCTCTGTTCCAACACCACTTATAAGATCATAAGTTTGGTATGATTCTCCTTTTCAATCCTCTTTCACCATTAGAAGGCTTTCTTATATAGCCTTGGAGAGGCTTTAACCACTTGATATATCCTTGGGGAAGTTGAGGATTTTCCTCTTTCAGTTAAGGATCTTCCCTAAGATCATGGCTTGATTAGGGATTCGAATCCAACTGCCTTCCAAGAATGAAAGGATCCTTCCACCATTCATCTCAACAACTTAACTACTGCCCAGAATAGGCAGCGCTCCCTCAAAAGGGCCATCAGAGCACTGTAGCGCTCCCTAGTAAGCTTAAGGGGGGTGTCAACACTCCTAATATCAATAGCGCTCCTCCAGAAGGGCCAAAGAAGCTTTATAACGCTCCCAGACAGTGTAAGGGGGAGCGCTACTGCTCCAAGAAGAGGTATAGCGAAGCGCTCCCCTCCAAAAACTCAGTTTTTGGGGTGTTTTCAGATGGAAAAGGGTTTATAAGCCTGTTGAATCATTTCTCTTCTTCCAAATCAAATGTTTAAGGTGTTTCAAGTGTCCTTCTTATGTCGTTATAGGCACAACATAGGCATCATAGCAGTATGATTTCTTTGAAACTTGCGACACTTGTGAGAAAAATGTGACACTTGCGATTCTTATAATGATGACACTTGTGACACTATCAAAGTGAGTATTTTTTATGTGTAACACAATCTTGTTGCATCCTTTGCTCTTCCTCTTCCTTTGCCTCTAAGATTCTTTCCTCCACAATCTTACTACTATTTCCTATGTAAATTTTACACTACCTTTAAACAAATTTGATATGATCCATGCATGGTTCCTAAATAATGGGTACTCATCTCACCTTGAATATGGAGCTTAAATATATTCACATACTTTTCTACCCTTTAGTACATCGGTTCATTAATTCATAATTTGAGTGACAATTTGAATAATTATTTTTTATACTCCCAGACATACATCTCTTTTTGTTTCAAATTTTATTCTTGTATGCACAAATTTTGATGTTAATCAATAGGTAAGAACTTATGTTTGATCTTACTCACCATTTTCTTCGATATTTTTATCTTCACCTACTGCTTGTCTACTCTATATTTTTTCACAACATCCTACAAGACTGTAGCATTACGTTTCAAATTTTTTATTGTAAAACAAACTATATCGGGGTCTTGGACATTCTCATACTCAAAGTATCACTTGATCTCTCCTATCCAATCCACGAGAGTGTCTTCCTTCATATTACCATCACAGAAAGAAAATTCCCCCCTTGCATTACCTCTAGCCTTCAGAAATGAGATCAAACACTTGGTTAGGTCTCTTTCATCAAAAAGTTTTTCTTCCTCCACATATTCTTTTTTTTAATATTCTATATCTCCACCGTATCCAATTATTCTATTCTCTAATTCTTCGATTCTCATTCTCAATTCCTCTAATTTCTAGTTCCTTGCACCTCCTCGACATGATCATCTTCATAGAGACATGCTTAAGAGTTGTCTCCTAGTCTTTAACCAAACTACCATTCATGGCCCTTTCTTCTAGCACTACCTTCCACCACTCTTCTCTCAATAGGCACAAGATGGACTAGGTCCCACGAAAACTTTTAGGGGATAAATTTCTCGCATGGGATAATTTTCCATGCTTTTCCCAAAAAATGATTCGTTATTCTAAAAATTATTCTCCCAAATTCTATAGGACAAAATTATTTTACCTTAAAAATCACCAAAATTTTATAAAAACTATATAAAATCCTTAGAAATTTGAATATTTTAACAAAAGTATCGACAAACATTTATAGTTGAAATACAAAGGAACAATAATATTTGCCAAGGTTTCTACCTTTCAAAATAAATTTCCATCCTTAAAATTATCCCTAGGAATGACCCTCTGTCAGGTCTCCCTGTTTCCATGGTTTCATAAGTACTAATATTGTAGAACTCAACTCTCGGAAAGTAATTAGTTCGTATTCTTCTACAATTATCAACTAGAGATCAAAATTCCTATGACACCACTTAAGGCTTGATACATATTTTGTGATTTCCTAAAACAACTACAAAACTAGATCAACATTATCAGAGTGCAACAACAATGTAAGTAGTGAACATAAATAACCACAATATGAAGATGATATAGAACTAAATATGGACACAATTAATGATTTAAATGATCATAAATACAAGGACATGGATATAATATAACTCTTTATTGAATAATACTCCAAATTGGGATCATGGATTACAATATGTAGGTCTTAGTATCTCCATAATGCATACTATTTCAGACTAGCATGATTAGAAATCCAAAGAGTCTTAGAATTCCCTAAGGACATGATGGTATTCTATCTCTTATTACTATTTTTTAGTTTGTTAGTGATGAACCTTCTCTTTCCCCTATTTCAAATTACAAGAATTGAACATTTTGTTCTTTTGTTGAAGATTACTAGAATCGAACCCTATTATGCTAACTCACTAGATTTATAACTTACTGTCAAACTGTTCAATTCTCATGATAGTCCAAGAGTCTTTGTAATGCTTCACCTTCTCCAAAATTGTCTCTATGAATTAACATGTGGTAAATCTACCTTCGATTTTCCGAATTAACTCCCTTGTGTTTGTATTTGATCAATTTCATAGTAGTGTGTGAATTATGTATAAATTTGTAGCAATGTAGAAATTATGTAGAAACACATCTATCCACAATACTTAAATAGAAACAAAGGAATTCGATAGCAATGGTAACCTATTTATTCCTCCTACTATGTAAGCTATCTAAACAATGAGAAATGAAGATCGTTAGCAAATATTTTTATGTTGATTGCATGATCCTAGAGATTCTCTTGCATCATCTCCCATCTAAGTGAGAATGACCATGAAAAAAAAAAATACCATTGCTTGAAATTGGTGGAAGCAGTCCCATAAATATCGACATGGCCATGTTATTCCCAACTAAATTATTATGATGATGATATATAATTTGGCCTTTGACATGAAATGTGGGGGGAAAGTGTTCCAAGAAAAAAAAATTCTAGAGGAATGACAAGGAAAATCGTGAAATCTTTTGAAGTAGAATACATAATGCCAAAGTCTTCTATTCCATTCTCATATTGTAATATTCCAGATTTTTAATTATTAAAACTATATTTATATTTACACATTTGAACTATTGATTTATTTAAGTTTGACCAAGCATGGTCAAAGCAATTGTAAGACATTATAAAATTATATAATAAAAATAATAGAATAACAATCTTAAGGTAGATGTTAAAAGAGTGATTGTTAACCCATAATGAGGAATACCAAGTCGCATTTCATAAGAGACCAAGTGACATGAACTTGGGTCGAACCCAAGTGGTGCAAGGAAACATCTTCCTAGAAAATCTGGTCAAAACTCAACTACGATTTTGAGTGAGTAGGTGGCTCATTGATGACCAAAAGGCCTAGGCAAGTGAATAAAAAGACTTCACATGAATTGAGCAGGAGGCTCGCATGACTAGGAAGAATACCATAGCATTGAAATGTGTCATATTCAAGAGGAAGTTTTACAGGAATAAGAACTATGGTCTTCGTCCTTTTGGTTCAATAATGAGGCTTGGGGGTATTCAAAGTAATTAGTGTTGGTTGTTCTAGACTAATCTTGGGAGGAATAACAACATTCATATTTTTGTCGCTTCAATTTCTCAAATGCAAAATTTACATAGTTCGAACTTCTATTTATTTGCAATTTTGTTGATACGAATGTCGAAATACGAAACCGAGTTATGAAATGAATATAGACAATAAGAATTTGGCTATGCATTTATGTATTGTGTGGTATATTATATATATATATATAGTTTATGATTCATATGCAAATAGATAGGGTTTTTTATTTCCAACCTCAATAAGTGAATTTATTGGTTCTATCCATATAGACAGTTATATATAAACTCATAGCAGTCAAAAGAAAAAATCAGGTACGAATTCGATGCACAGGCTATTAATGAAAAACAATATGAAAACTTAATTTATATACATTTTAAATGTTTTTATTAAGGAAAGTAAACACCAATACAAAGGGTATTCATTACTATAAAACAAGAATGCAATAACTATTTGTAAAAGAATATTATAAGATCAAATCTAGAAATAATCCAAACTTTATTTAGGGAGAAAAACAAAGTCTCTGTTAAAGGACAGACGAAACCTGTAGGGTTTTTCTCAAAACAACTTACATATATCAGTACATAAATACCATGAAAATCTATTTATGGTAAATCCCTCAGCCTATGTAAACAAACAACTTGGAAACTCTTTGTCCAGGATCAAAATAATTATTATAATTATGTTCAAAATGAACTTAGAAGCGTAAAATATAATCCTTACAGGACTATTGTGATATTACAACCCATTTCCAAAAATGAGACTTAGAAAATTTATAACTCAGATATACATTTGGAGATTTAAACTTCTAGCAACGATTCCTTGAGAGTAAACCATGAGGAAAACAGATGCCTATTAGGAATAACGTTGCCCACGAATTCAAATTTGGAACATGGACGTTCACCAATTATTTTTGACCCACAAATAAAGACAACAAACGATTTTGTTAGTGTGTGTTATTTCTTCTGAGATAAATCCGAAGAAAATAAAGGAATTAAACTTCTACGACCAACATGAGCTAAACTAACACTTTCCAGTGTGGAAATGTCTTCTGGTATACTTCCTTCATCAGAGAACATGCATGCATTTTGATTTAAACCCAACCTGTAACAAGAGAGTTGATGTTAGAGTAAAAAATTATGAAAACAATATATTTGAAAGAGGAAAGACATAACGAAAACGAGATATAATGTACTTACAGTTTTATCTTCTCTAGATGGAAACATTTCCATGATGACAAAATCGTCCAGGATCGAATAAATCTTTTCAAACAAAGAGGAACTTTGTGCACATAGAAAACTCACAGAGTAACCTCTCGCGTAAAGTAAGTTTAATGGGTGACTCCTCGTGCATAATAACCATCACATAGTAAGATGTTTCGCCACACTCTACTAGACAGGTCGTTGAACACAACAAATTTTCTTAGAGAGTAAACCAGGTTTGAGAAATGACTTCCTCAGGGTTTCGGACAAACCTCGTAAGAATCCTGAGTTTTCATTAAAATTGAGATCCAGTACTACCATGTGGTGGTGGATCAGGGAAACGTTTGTTAAAGAGAAATGGCTAGTATCATTCAGCATTCAACCTCATTTAAAACTCTATAGGACTTCACCAAACATTTTCCATGTGTTTTCCATTTACCCTTGCAAAGGACGACGATCAAAACAACTATTAACATCATACAGTACGTAAATTCAATGTGATTGAAGTGTTGATTTAACGCACTTTATGTCATAAGAGTACAAGGATTAATTAATTCAATTTTGTATAAGGAAAACTAATTTTGTATACCATAATTTCCTTTCTAGATTTATGTAGTATGCACAATTTCTCATAAAGACTCACTATGTTAGTGAAAGAATATATATATATATATATATATATATATATATATATATTTATTCGAAGGACTTAGGATGCATATTGAAAGGCTTATAATGTTAACAACTTTAGTCCAATTTATAAGATTACTATGTAAATCCTTAATATCAAGAATGAATATACCAACTTAGAAATAACTATAGGATTGATTACTTTGATCAATAAAAATGAACCTATAATATAAATAGAAACTCTAAGATATAACCTACAATTGTTTCAAGATATGTAAATTGTAATTATTCTATTTAAAAAGAAAAAATTAAGGTTTGTGACACATCTCATGATCATTTTACCTTCTTTCCAATGTGATTCTTGTGGATTTTCCATAAACCTTGAAATCAGGCACACTCCATACATAATATTAGGCCTTGTTGTTATCAGATACATAAGACTTCCTACCATCGTTTTAAACATTGTGGGATCCACTTTAGATCCTTCATCTACCTTGCTTAACTTCAATCATGTTATGAAACGTGTTGGGGCTGATTTTCGAAATTTCATGATCATATTTAGATTGTGAAATAAATATACCGGTTTTGGACTCGTGAATTTCAATACCCAAAAAATATCTCATGAGCCCCAAATCAGTCATTTCAATTTTATCTTTGATGACTGACTTAAATTAGATTCTATGCCAAAATCACTTGTAAAAATCAAATCATCTACATAGAAGAAAAAAATTAACAATTTACCTTGTTGATTTACTTTTATGTACAGTGTTGGCACACATTCATTTCTCTGGAATCCATTATAAGTAAGGTAGGAATGTATATGATTGTACAAAGATCTGAGAGCTTGTTTTAATCCATACAATGCCTTCTTCAATCTGTGCACTGTGATTTCGTGTCCTAGAAGCTCATAGGCTTGTGGTTGGTCCACATATACTGCTTCGTCCAAATGACCATTAAAAAATTAGGACTTTAAATCCATTTGATAAACAAGACATTTTTTCTACGCAATAATGGATAAAATAGTTCTCAGTGTGTCCATGCACACAACTGGTGCAAATTTTTCCTTGAAATCAATTCGAGGTTGTTGTGTAAAACCCCTTGCAACTATTCTTTCTTTGTGCTTCTGCACATTTCCATCTACATCTTTCATGGTTTTAATAGTCAACTTCACACTTATCACATCCTTGTCCTCAAGTACATCTACCAATTTCCATGTCTGATTATTCTCTATGCATTTAATTTCTTCATCCATGGCTTGTGCCCATACATCATCCTTGGCATCTTCTTCAAAATTTAATGGATTGTCTATTTGTGAAAACATAGCAAAGACTGGAAATGATTTTTTTGTGGATCAATAAGGAAGGATTTCAACCTTCCTTAGAGGGCACACAACAAGTTCGAGTCGTTTACAACAAGAAAGGAGAAAAATACAAGGATACTATGTTAGTTTATGTCAGTATCAGTCTATCCATTTTGTAATAAAGAATCTGCTAGGATAAGTAGTAATGGTGATGTCTATTTCATTTTAATAGTCAGTACTGCCAGTAAAAAATGTTGTGGGATATTTCCCTTGTGAATCTGATCATGCAGGGGATGTTAGAAGAATAAAAGCGACATTTTACCATTTGTAGTTTTTGCATTGTTGGGTTAAGAAGAGACGAACATAACTAATATGATTGATGAAGTTTTGCAGACTCTTGATTACCTATTTTTCTGTGTGTGTATTTTCACTTGTCTTTTACGCTGAGAGAGAGTGAGGGTCGTTTTCATTTTTGTTGTTAAATAGTGTGAAAAAGGAGACATTGCACACAAAAGGGACTGGTTCACATCTTTGTTTGTATGCAAAGCTCCCTTACCCATTCTCCTTTCCATTTGCAGGTCTATTACATGTAGCACCAAGAATAAGCGTCCAATATAATGAGGAGAGGATGAAGAGAGTACAATGCTCATTTTTCTTTCTCCGCGCAAGAGATGTCTAGCCATCTCCCTTTTCTCTCTTGAACACCCCAATGTGTGCCTCTGGGTAGAAAAATGGTGTTCCTTTTTCCAACAGTCGCCCTCAACTTAGATCAATTGGTATGAGAGCGTGTTTTTTCTTTGGGATGAGAACTTCATCCAGTAGGTCAAAACAATTTTTTTTTTGGGATCTTCCATTTTAGTAACATGTTTCTGCTCAGAATGTTCCTTTCACCCTTCACAGGGTTTCTGTCACACCCTCCTCAGGGTATACTCTATACTACCACCAATGTCGCCTCGACGCGAACCATCCAGTGAGGACTCCAATCTAGACACGTCAAGCCTAATGGTCGATTTAGCATTGGCTCTTCAAGAATTGATTTGTTTTCAACAATGAAGACCTCCAACAAGCATGCAACTAGACACCCATTTTCAATTACCCGAGTTTAGCAATCAGATGAATGGAGAGACTATGGATTCATGGATCCATAGTCTCTCCATGTATTTTAAAACCTCTCTTGAGATGGAGGAGGATAACAAATGACAAATAATCAGTCTCCAACTCGAGGAAATCACCCAAACTTAGTGGGGCACACACTTGACCAACGCAGAATTGATCATCAAGCTTGACACTCTGTCCCCGACAATTGGTTTTGTTACTTCAAGGGAGACGTTATGTCAATACTTGAGAGAACGCTTCTACCCTCCAATCTACCTTCACAATTTTCTCGCAAAGTAGTTACAACTTCATAATATTTCCAATCAGTCGGTGCAAGGATACATCGATGTCTTCTGCAATATATGCAACCAAATCTATATCAATGAACCAAACGAGATTTTAATCATCAAGTTCAATTCCGGTTTAGTGTTACCTATCTAGTGGGAGGTAGACCTTTTAGTCAGTCCCTCTTTGGACAAAGTGTTCTTACACACCTTGGTTGTCGAAAGAAAGATAGATCCTTGCCCCAGATTATCCACCTATCACACATCTAGTGCTAATCCATGCACTCCCCCATCACATCCTTACTTATCTTCTTCCTCCACATCCAAAACTGTAGTCTGGTGTACCTTTCACAAAACCAATTCCCATGATTCTATGGACTGTCGTGTGCTTTAAAATATATGCACCAATAAGACCTTGATCACCAAACTGAATTCAACAAATTTTCCCAAACTCACAGTGACCATTTCTCTCGACAATCCCACAAAAGATGACCCCTGTCTCATTCTCATGACCAAACCCGGATCAGGTCACCAAAACATCTCCCTATTCACTCACAACTGCCAAATCAAGACCAAATTATCCACTCTCATTCTCGACAATAGAAGTCAAAAGAATATGATATCACAAGATCTCGTCCAACATGTGCAACTCCCTAGAACCCCACACCTCTATCCTTATCATCTTGCATGGGTCGAAAAGGGAGGTCATGCATCATGATTTCTCATTGTTGCATTGTCAATTTCACCATTGGTTCATTCCATGACACTATTATTTGTGACATCTCCCCCTTAGATTATGTTGTTCTCCTTCTTAATCTTCCTTACCAACAAGATCGACAAACGATGTATCATGCTAAATTTCATCACTATCATCATAAAAAGAAGGTACACAACTATGTCCTTACTTCCTTCATTGTCACTTACCCACCACCCCAAACCTATACCATTGCCACTCACAATGTCGTTAATACCCGAAAGGCCTCACTCTTTTTAGTCTGACATCTTAAACCAGAGAATCTTACTCACTTGACAGCCCCCAAATTTTTTCACTCTTACATGAATTTCCAAATGTGTTTCACCTTCCCACCAGACTCCCCCCATCATGATACATTTGACATTCGATTTATCTCATACTAGGTGCAGTACTACCCAACGCACCCACCTATCTCCTGGAACCCAAGGAGGCCCCATAAATAGAATTAAAAATTGGTCGACTCCTTGATTCCGGCCACATCCAACCTTCCTCTTCCCCTTGTGCATCACAAATCTTCATTATTCCTAAGAAAGACACTTTTAAATGAAATCTTGTTACCGAATACAAATATCTGAACAAAGCTACAATAAAAAATTGATATCCCCTGCCACGAACCGAAGATCTCCTTAACCATATACAAGGGGCTTCTTTCTTCACAAAGATGGATCTAACTTCGAGATACCATCAAGTGTGCATGCAACCAAGTGATATCTAGAAAACAAATTTCAAGACTAAGTTTGGTCTATATGAATTGTTATTCATGCCTTTCAGCTTGACCAATGCACAAGCCACTTTCATGTGGCTCATCAATTAAATTTTCTGGCCACATCTCGGTAAGATTGTTGTTATTTATCTTGACAACATTCTGGTTTTCAGCAGGTCATGGGAGGAATACATGCAACATGTGTGCACAGTCTTGGCATTGCTGTGACAAAATCAACTGCAGGTAAAAGAGAAAAAGTCATATTTTTCTCAAAGTTTGGTACAATATCTAGGATTCATTATAGACTCTACAAGGGTTTGCCAGGATCCTGCACAAGTAAAAGCAATTTATGAATGGCCAGCACCAACTTCTTCCCAACTTATCAAAAGTGTTATGGGAGGCATCAATTTCTACCGCAAATTTGTATACCATTTATCATAGTTGGTACATGCTTTGCATCATTTAACTAACAAGGAATTTCTTATATGGTATCCTCACACCCAATGCCATTTTGATAACCTAAAGAAAACATTATGCTTTGCGCCAATCCTCTTCTTGCAAGACTTTCTCCAACCATTCGAAATTGAGTCAATTTCTCCTCAATTTGCAATTGGTTTTGTACTTAAATAGGGAGGCCATCCCATCACCTACCATTCAGAGACATTATCAACATGTTGGGCCCCAACAACTCCCCCTAAATGTTTACAAAATTTAAAGGGCCCCCATTAGAATCTTGATAATTATAATGAGTTACAAAATCAACCTTTTCAAATAGTTCCATACCTTGGCTTGCTTTGAGACAAACTTAAGACATTCACTATAGTATGAGACATTCATTTCAAGAGTATATGTCAAAATTTAAAAATGAGCATAGAAATCTCGATTTAAACAAAAATATTAATTTTTATCAACTATTCACTTTCCTTTAAATTATGATTATGTGTTCTTTCTTTTGCTCATTAGCAAGTTTGACTATTTTTAATAATGGGTTCAATACTTCATCAAATAATATCTTGGTTGGTTTCTCATTTTCATGAAATCATTTGGTGATAAATTAATTAATTAATTTTTTTTTTCATTTTGCATCTCATTTCAAAATAATAATAATAAAATAATTATCTATCATTTGTTTGATTTTGTTAAAAACCAAAATTAATATTTTTCTCTTCTCCATTAACTTGAAGCTTCTAGAATTTGAAGATCATATTTGAAAGAAAATTATAAACAATGTTTGTTTATAAGTTATAGTTAGTTTAAATTAATTTTTTATTTTTCTAGATTTTTTTTTATTCACAATTTTTAAGTTATTAATTTAGGTTTCTTTTTGTTTCACAGGTTTCTATTATAAAATATTTGATACAGATCTGATCATGGCTTGATTTTATTATCCAAATATGTTCAATATGATTGATCCAAAAATAATTTTGGATTGCTACAAATAATTTTATAAGAAACAACAGATAAAATTTGGAAAGGCGTCAAGATCAAATAGACGATTTTGCAGGACTGATTGCAGCCAAACCGTGAGGAATTCGAAGAAATGGTTGAAAACCCAAAATCAAAATGGACCCATTTACCTGCCACCTAGAGATTGTCCCAAAAAAAATCATGATTTGAGAAATATTGATGTCTTTTTAAGAGACAAATTTCAGGTGGCGAAAATTAATAGTGACGCCCAGACTGTTCCTTCATTATATAAATAAATGAGAAAGTTTAGAGCCATAAGGATCCAAGAATTGGAGAGGAGGATTTTTATCCTTTCTCTTTTGTATATTATTTATTTTGTAAACTTTTCTTCTTTTCAAATGGAGTAACAGATGGTTGGAATCTTTGGGAGAATGGACGAGTATTTTCAAAGAAGAATATGGAATTCCAGGTTGCTTAATGGCTTTTGTCCTTTGAGTAAAATGGTTTTATTTTAATTATAATATCTTCATATTATTTGAATAATTGATTATGAATTGATTTAAATTAGCTTTAGTCTATTTTATCAATACATGGTTAATTGTGATCATATATGTATTAATTTTGTTTTTCAATCTTTAAGAATCTATTATCTTAAAAATTCTTCTAGGACTACAATATGGGCATGTGATTTTGAGAAAGAAAATGGGAAAACAATTCATCTTTGGCTTTAAACCTATGTGATTCTTATTCCATTTCATTCTTTCATTACTATTGTATTATGAGAATGTTATTATGGTTGATTTTAGCTTTAGCTTGTCATCATATGGTGTTTTCATACTATTAAATGTTAT
>JZKD02S0500740.1:435049-459132 GCA_000966675.3 Picea glauca | reverse complement strand
TTTAATTAGTTGTCTTCCTGTTGTTATTAATTTACTCCAATATCAAATACTTCTTTGAATGTATTCTGGAAGTGCTAGTATTGTTCTATTATAGGTTTCCCTTAACAACAGTATAAGAAGGAGCTCATACAACACAAAAAGATAATACAAGTTTTGTTGATCAACTACAGGTTATTCTGTGTGTTATTTAGTTAAGTTGTTTATGAATGAAACGATGATTACATTAATTAGCTTTGATTGTTTTTGTGTCACTGTTTGAATCGTATTCATTTAGTATTTATTCGTTTAATATCTTTAAAAAAAGGTCAAAAAGAAGTGTTGTTCATATTTGATTAAGAAACTTTATCAAACAATCATTTTTGCAATATTTCATGCAAATCTTGTAAACTGTATATAAATTGTTCATAATCATTTGTATATTCACATTCTTAGATAAATATTTGTAATTATTGTGTCGATTGTTAGAATCTTTTCTTTAATTAGTTTATTTTATTTTTCTATCTTTAGGATCCTAGTTGGATAACAGAGCCATTAAACCCGTCAGAATAGGTTACACCAAACAGCTTGGATTATTTAGACAACCCCGGACTGGATCTATTCTTCCAGTTGATGACATGTCAAATTTTCCCATCAACATAAAAATAAAGCTCAACTACAATACTTATGACATGGAATTTTATAGCTTGGTCCAAGCGCTGAAGAAATGGCGCTAGTATATTACGGGAAAAGAGACCATCCTCCACATAGATTATCATCCCCTCATATTCATCAACTCATAGACCAAGATACAGGAATAGCAACATCTCAAATGGGCAGCATATATTCAACAATTTCACCGGGTTATTAAACACAAAAAGGGAACTACACGAAAGATGGCCAATTTATTAAGAAGGCTACCAACACAAGTAATGGATATATTAACAGTTCGATGTGAAACCTATGATAGTTGGAAAGACATGTATGAAGAAGATCCCAACTTTAAAGATATATGGTCAGTAGTACAATAACCCATAGTCATCAATCCTACACCATTCCTCAATTACACCATTTGGGATGGATGGCTATATCCTCTCAATCAATTGTGTGTTCCTCAATCAGAAGATTATTTGATACTCATCAGGGAAGCACATTCTTCCTCCTATGTTGGTCACTTTGGGAATGAGAAAACACTCCTACACCTCCAACGTGACTTCTATTGGCCAACGATGTCCAAGCAAGTTGATAGTTTCATCAGAGCATGTGCTCTCTGCTCACAAAGAAAAACAACTAACCACAAACATGGCCTCTATCAGCCTTTGTTGATCCCTTTTCGCCCATGGGAATCGATTTCTATGGATTTCTTGAGTGGTCTCCTGACCACCATCTGCAAGCATGATGCAATATGGGTGGTGGTTTGCATATTTTCAAAAATGACGCTCTTTCTCCCTTGCTAAAAAACAACTTCTTCCGCACAAACAATTGAACTATTATTCCAACATGTGTGCCCACATTTTGGCCTACTGAGTATCATCATTTCTAATCGTGACTCCTGATTCCTTGGTTCATTTTGGTGTACTCTGTGGTCATTACTAGGCTTCCATCTTAGATTTTTCATGGATTTCCATCCAGAGACCGACGAGAAAACCAAGGTGGTTAATCAGAACTTGGTTCATGCTTTGTGCAACTCCTTCATAAAAAATAAGAAATGGGATGCTTATCTTCACATTTTGTAGCATAGATACAATAGAGCTACACATTATTCCACGGAATTTCCCCCATTTGAGGTCTACTTGGGTTTCCAACCACTTGCGCCCACCAAGCTTCCACTCAAGTTGACTCTTTCAGGTTTAGCACACTAACAAAGAGACGAACAAACAACTCAACACTTCATCTAGAATTTAGCACAACAACACAAGAAAGTGACCAAATATTTACAATTTGCACAAGAGCACACCAAAAAATGTCATGATAAACAACGAACATCATTGCAATTCCAACCAAGAGACAAATTTTGGCTGCAAATGGATAAGCAACGCTTCAAAGGGATGCATCCATTACGCTATGGACCATGCACGGTTTTGGATCGCATTGGAAAAAATGCTTATTGTTTGAATCTTCAACCACATTTGGGGATTCATGATGTGCTCAATGCCAATAATATAAAGTTATTTGAGCCACCACTCCTAGAGGACACTGTCACTGTCCTCCATCTAGTGGAAAGCATTCCATATTTTAAACATCCATTAGTGCATGATCAAATTCTAGATAGTAAGACCAGAATCATTCAGAAGCAACTACATGTTTCCTATATCGTAGGAAGAAAGGGACAAAATCCATCACAATCCAAGTGGATGAAAGTAGAGACAATGCAACAACGGTTTCCTAAGTTGTTGATTAAAGACGAGATGCTTTCGGATCTAAACAGGGAGGAATTGGAACAATACGGAAGGATGTCAACCTTCCTTAGAGGGCTCACAATAAGTTCAATTTGTCTGCAACAAGTAAGGAGAAAAGTAAAAGGATACTATGTTAGTTTTTGTCCATTTCAGTCAGTCGATTTTATAGAAAAGTATCCACCAGGCTAACTAATAATGGCGATGTCTATTTTCTTTTAATAGTCAGTACTGTCAATAAAAAACATTGTGGGATATTTACCTTGTGAATCTAATCATGCAGGGAATGCTAGAAGAATAAAACAAAATTTTACCATTTGTAGTTTTTGTATTGTTTGGTTAAGAAGAGACAAAAAGAACTAATACGATTGATGAAGTTTTGCAGACTCTTGTTTACCTATTTTTTTTTGTGTGTATTTTTGCTTGTCTTTTATGCAGAGAGAGAGAAAGAGTGAGGTTTGTTTTCATTTTTTTTTTCAACAGTGAGAAAAAGAAGAGACTCCACACCAAAGGGTTTGGTTTGCATCTTTGTTTGTATGTTGAGCACCCTTAATCATTCTCCTTTCCAATTGTAGGTTGATTATGTGTAGCACCAAGAATAAGTGTCCACGCTAAGGAGGAGAGGAGGAAGGGAGCACAACACTCATTTTTCTTCCTCTGCGTAGGAGACGCCCATACATATCTATTTTCTCTCTTTAACGCCCCAGTGCGTGCCTCTGTGTAGCATAATCATGCTCCCTTGTCTAGGAGTCTCCCTCAATTCATATCATGTTGTGTCAACATTGTAGATGCCACACAAACTTATTTCCTTTCTTGGTAACAATCTTTCTAATGTTGTATTTGGAAATGTATAACTACTTGGACGCTTGTTTTAGTTTGTTACGCTCTAGATATGGACTATGCACCTACATATATCACTGGAGTAGTTTAAGGTGGGATTTGTGTTGCAGTTCTAGTAGTGAAAGGAACTATGCACTCACTTATAACTGGAGTTTGAACCACTTCATCCTTTGTGTCATCATGAGTGATAACATCAATAATTTCAACTCTCCTTTCTATGCTTCCATCCCATGTTTCATTCTCCGCAAATTTAACATCGCAACTAAGGATAACTTTTCTTGCAATAAGATCATACAATTTGTATTATTTTGTATCTTGATAGTACCCAACAAAATCACATTTCTATCCTTTGTTATATAGATTCTTTCTCATCTCATCTGGAACATGTGCGTATGCGAAAGAACCAAAAACTTTTAAGTGCATCACATTATGATTCATTCCTATCGAGGATTCTTGAGGAACTTTCTTTTTTAGAGTCTTTGTCGGACATATGTTCATGATGTATATTGAATTTCCTACTTCCTCATCTCAATACTCATTTGAAAAATCTTTGGCTGCCAACATACTGCACCATTTCCATAATGGTTCGATTCTTCCTTTCTACAACACCATTCTACTGTGGTGTATACCGTGTACTGAATTTCTTGTAAATGACATGAACTTTACAAAAGTTCTAAAATCTCTTGAAAAATATTCTCATCCTCTTTCAATACTTATAACCTTGATGTAATAATCAATTTTCTTCTCCACAAGTGACTTGAATTGTTGAAAACAACCCAATGCATCAAATTTATGTTTTAGGAAATAAATCCATGTTTTTCTTGAGAAATCATCAATACATGTAAGAAAATAGGTGTTGCCTCCTATAGATGGTGTTTGCATTGGTCCACAAATATTTGAATGTAAAATTTCCAATAGATATTTTTCTCTATATGACTTGCCAACTGAAAATGACTCTCTATGTTGCTTTCCAAAGATGCATCCTTCACACACACACACACACACACACACACACACACACACACACACACACATATATATATATTTCAATTAATCACAAACCTTTCACCATATAATCTGTATGTAACAACTTCAGACCTAGAAATTTTAATGTCCAAATCTAAAATTCCACAGATAGGAATCATCCTACACTTCGGATTGGAATCCTTCCTGCATCTCCGTGCAACTGTCTTCTTCTTTCTTAAAAATAAGTGCACTAAATTTTCCTTCCTTGGAACTGTGCACATTTACTTCTTCATTTTATGTTGTAAATGCAGTGTCAAACTGCACATCTTTTGTGTCATAGACAACTTGTGTTGTTTTTCTTTTCATGGTTGGCTTCAATGTTAATGGAAACATTATTTTTCTTGTCATTTGAATTCTTGCAATAACCTAATTTCTTGGACATATGTCCAAAATCACATAATGATTATCTTCCATGTGGATTCTGATTCTGTATTCTTTTTGTAACAATTATCATGTGTTCATCAAGTTATGTTTTATACAAGAAACATAATATATATCATGAATAATTTTTTTCCCCCCTACTTAGTTAAAATGTCAATACTTCCTTTACCTAAGAAAGTGACTTGGATATTTGTTGCAAGTGTAACTTTAGTTTGGATTAACTTATCCATACTAGCAAACAAGTCTAAGTCTCATGTCATGTGATTACTGCAGCCTTGTAATATACCCCAAATTTCTCAGAAGAAAAAAATTGGTAGAGGACATTAACGTCCCTTGAATCTCCAAAATGTTTGCAAAACAGAGATAATCCATTATATATATATATATATATATATATTATTCCTTTACTGTACGCATATCAATTTTACTTCTCTGTCATTATCTATCTTAAAGGTCGAAGGAGATTTAAATTCCACTTGTCTCTTACTGTTATATTTCATTATAGCATCGTTATTGGATTATAAATCACACACTTATTTGTATTGAAGAGTTCGGTGACCATGACCGTCATAGCCCTTACAATAACCACTACATATATGTCAAGACATGCTATCCACATTAAATCACGTAATAGACTATGCTATACAAGATATGGGCGATATAAAAAACATGGACACAAGATCAACACATTGTAGACATAGTGTTGAACTAGGAGAAATAAGTCCTAAGAGCTTGTATTTAATTTTACCCATAAAACATATTTATTTAACATAGTGCAACGAAATGTACCTGTATGTAACGTTCGTAACCCTACCCGACTATTAACATAGTTTTCTCATTTTAGGGTTAGCGTTAGGATTAAATATAACCCAACATTTAAGTGGTTTAAAAATTGTTTTATGGTGGATGACAGGTCGGGTCTGCGCCTACTCCGTGTTAGCCTGTAGACATTTAATCCATGGTTGGTCCATTAAAGGTGATGTCAGTTAGAACCCTCCATAACTGACGCTTTGGATAAAACACCCAGTGTAGACTCGCCACTTCCTTGACTTCACATGGCAGATGTATGGGCCATACCAACCACTTTTAATCCTCTAGCGAGGGCCTTGAGGTATCCTTTGTTCTTCATAGTTTCCCCTTTAGTCTTGTAACACGATTTTTCTTTTGTGTTGTATTCGACTGGTGAGTTTGGCAAAGCTCGACTCTGGTGAGCGATGGAAGGAGGCAACTCATAACGGGGGTTCTCTATGTGTGAAGGTGAATAAATGTTTCTTTGTGAGAAGTATTCTGTAAATTGTATTCTTTGTCTGGTGAAATGTAAATGATTTATAGGTTCAATACAACAAACCTCATGTTTCTCTTCTTTGTTTGAGGGTTGACAATGCATGACAGTTGCACCTCCATATGCGTTTCTTCCCAGGAATCCCATCGTGTTTTATGGTTCCATTGTAAGTTACATGAAAAAACCTTTATATTTAATGCTTGTATTTGAGGCTTATTTTTTTTTCCTCTCGGTTGGTTGTCATTCTTCAAGCTTATAATCATTACGGTCTTTTCCGAGTCAGACCATGGCCCGAATCGTTTTATAAGTTAAAATGTATGATCCTTTCTCGTTTTCTTTAAAACTAAACAAGGTGGTTACTTCGTGACCCTTTGTCATAAAAGAGAATAAAATTTAGTTCGTAAGACTATACAGGTAGGCCCTTGTTGAAAGTTACTATCATAATCACTATTATTCTTACAGTCTGGAATTCTTCCAAAGATCTCAAAACTTACTACGCTGGTATGTTATTCCGACTTGATTTTTGTTAAAAATTATGTAGGGAAATTTTGTATTCACATTTTCTGTATATTGTGACATCCCCCCAAAAATAAAAAAAATATATTTTTTGAAATTTAAAATTGTTGGAAATTTATTCCGTTTTTAGTAAATTTGAATTTAGAAAATTTTTGCCATTTATGGAAATTCTGAATTTCGAATTTGGTAATTGTAATTAATTATTGTGACTATTGGGCAGAGACCTGATTTGACCCAAATAACTATTTAACTATGACACTTGTATGAAAACAGAATATTTTATATTGATTGCAGGAGGACAATGGAACAACCATGTTAAATTTAGCTGACCATGACTCCATGAGTGGGGAACATGTTGGAACTACCTCTCGGCTGATTATTACAAGTGGAAAATCAGTGATTTGGCAATTGGCAACCCCTGAAAATCAGGGATTTAGAGAGCTGCGAAAATTCCCAAGGGAGGGAAATGACCTAGGCAAATGATAAGTAGCATATGAGAGGAGGCAGGATGCTGCCAAGTATCTTGAGAAAAGAGACTATGGATTTTTCCTTGTTGTTATGAGCACTGCTAAGTAAGTGTGAGGCAAGAGAATAATTGCTGGAATTGTGCACATTGTTGAGGAGGAGTCTTCCAAGTTCGCCCTCATGGATTCATGGTCAGGCTAGGGGGTGAATCGGGCAAGTAATTTTGGCTGCCTATTCTACGGTTGGGAGGAATGTGGTTGTTCTCTTTGCCTTTCTGCAAAACTAGTTCAGATATGTTGATTTACTCGTTCTTTGTGTTAAATAATCATTTATACTGGTGATATGTATATGTTCATTCTGTATTGAAGTACTTCCATAGGAACCATCTGTCGTGTCATCATCCATTTCTGTCATAGGAAAATCTTGTTGGGTTGCAATCATTTCAACGCTTTATGATGCCGGATTAGGGGTTGTCTTGCCCCTTCAATACGTGAAGGTTCACTGTCAAGCGGTGATCACCTTAGCCTTTGCAGGCCACCAATTACCATCATCGCCTAATTTAATTTTTTCCTAAGGTCGAAAGGGGCAAGTTTTGTCCCCATAAATACTTGAATCATATTGTAATTCTGGACTCAAAGGGTGAGATAGCTTGAAATCATTTCCTGAATTGATTTGGTTATTCCCTCTTTGGAGGTTTTCTCTGCGATTATGATTTTTTGTTATTGAATTTGAAAAATCATCTTATTTCGTGATAAACTCTTTTTTTTTTAGTAAACACAATAATTATTTATTTTTACTAATTACGAACCCGGTCATTTATTTTAGTCCGAGTTTATTTGTTGAAGCGTGTGATTTTAAAAAGAGATTAATTACAAAATTGATATTTTGACATTCGAGACTTGCTTGTTACATATATGCAAAGTTCCTTTTCTTTACCAAACACCAAAACCCAAAATTGTTGGGCCCATATCCTAATCCCATTTCACAATTCGACTTTTCTTATTTCATTTTGTTGTGTGTTGGTGTTTGGCATTTGAAATCGCGTAATTCTGAACCCCGAAAACCCGAACCTTGAAACGTCGAAGTGTTGGTCCCACATTCCATTCACATTTTTTGCAATTCCGGAGTTGTTGTGTGTTGGTGTTTGGCATTTGAAATCACATAATTCCGAACCCCGAAACCCCGAAGTGCTATTCCCATATTCCATTCACATTTTCGCAATTCAGGAGTTGTTGTGTGTTGGTGTTTGGCATTTGAAATAGTGAAATCCCGAACCACGAAACCTCGAAGTGCTGGCCCCACAGTCTTTCCACATTTCGCGATTTGGCTAACAACATGGTCCTTTTGTTTTTGTGTTCGGCATTTGTAATCGCCGAAACCCGATTGACCTCTATTTTGTTTTCACGAAACTGTAGGAACATAGTAGGAATTATTTGTTATAGGAACAACTCTAATATTGTAATGAATGAACTGGTAGAAATGATGGAGGATCTTCATCTGGGATAGAGGTAGAATAGAAATAACAGATCATATTATAAGTCACTGTGTATAGGGCATGACAAGTACAAAAATGATTGCATATGGAAGTATTAAACTAATTAAGCAGATTTTTAGCGCGATCTTTTCTAAGAGTTTTGCTTGCCATGAGGTCATATACCTTTAAGTATTTGAAATTTCATAATTAGACTATTGTTTAATGGGATAAACCATAGAGAACAAGATGGGATCCTTCAAGTTAACTATGCTTGATGTGTAAGCTACTGGTGTGTAAGAATGAGACCCAAGTTAGATAGGTATACTTGCATGTTTATATTTTCTGTAAGTAAAGATGCAGGACCGTAGCACGTAACTGAGCTTTCCAATTATTAAACTAGAATCAAGATGAAACTATACCTATAACAATGAATCGCTCTATATATAGTTAGAGAAAGTTATAGGTATGTACATACCTATAGGTGGAAATAAGTACAGATGTTAATGTAAAGTTAAAGCGAATTCCCTACAGTAAGAATGATAATATACACATTTATATGTGCACATAGCAGATAGTCAAAGTACCTACTGTTTTAGCAGTCATGAAGATCCAACCTTGTAATTAAAAACATAATTTAAATTTGAGGAATTGATTACTTTGACAATCCCAGACTCCTTGTCCTTCCAACTACCGGTCGTCGAAACGTCGAAGGGGGCTTAACGGTTCTGGATCGCCCTTAGCCTCTGTCCATGTGACCACCACTCTGTGACCAAAAACTTAACATCAAAGCACTACTAGCTTTCCGTGATTCAGGGAATCGTGATGCAAGCATTCCTCCTGCTCTAGGTCCTTTGAACTCTCAGACCCCGAAATGCCGGAATGTCCCCCTTGAGAGATCAACGGTCCAAATTCCTCTTGAATTGATGACCACGATCCCACTAGATCGACGTTCCACAACCTTTCAATATTTTCCCCGAACCTTGACCACTCGTCATGTGTCCTCCTTGATGAACAGTGTCGATCATTTTGCAATTTCGTGAATAGGGAGTCCACGATGCAGCGACTCAAAAATCACTTACCGCTCCAAACCCTGAACTACAAAATAGCTAAATTCAACACCTTAGAGTGTTGGAAGATGCTCGGCCTTAATCTCCTCCCTACTCTACAATATCCAATGACTCTCGCAACTTCGAAACTTCTTCCACAAAATGTTTCCACCATTCTTATGGCTCCTCTCCTGGGTTGCTTCTAAGCGCTTAAATCCCTCGTAACTTGGTGCGATCCTATGGCTCTTGGGATTTCAGCACTTCTCCCTGAAGTGTCTCCACTGTTTGTTTCAGCTGCTCTCTTGCACGACCACCCAGAGGTTAAACTCTCTATGCCAGATCCTTTCTCTGAACCTCAAGGGTTCCTTCGACCTAAGTTTATATATTGTCTATATACGTATAAGTATGTTGGAGTAGTTTGAAAGTTAAGGGAAGTGATAGAATTATGGAAAGAATTTATCCACGTAAGCTTTTCTGTTCGAAGTAAACTAGACTGGTGTAATAATGTCATTATGGACATAAATGTATCTTACTTTCTCTTAAATTCTAAAGCTTAAACGAAATTGAATTATGTCATAGAAAAAAAAATAAAAAATATGGTGAATTTGAGGTACATTACATATGGTATCAAAGAAAAAGATACAACACTGGGCTTGAACATGGCCACATTAGTTGCTTAGTATTTATTCTGATTTATGTAAAACTAATAAATCTTATGGTTACAAACAAAAATTGCTTTCTGTTGTTGTAAATTATGGCAGCTCAGGAGGGTGCAGAAATCAGGATGGAAGGAAATCCACAGCAAGGACCTCCTGGAGATCCAATACATAACAGTGATGGAAGCTCACCGATGGAGGTGTTGGAAACAATGAGGAATCTTATTGTTGAACTATAGGTTTTCAAGGCCGATAATTAAAAATTGAAGAAAGCACAGCATGAACAACAAGAGATAAATGAAGTCTTGTTGCGTAGTATAGTAACGAAGAAAAGTCCCAAAAATGATAACCATGACAAAGAAGTCAACAAAAGGGCCTCCAAGAATTTTGGACCAGAAACAAAAAAAGGAGACAGTTCGTCTGAAGGGACACCTTCAGCTGAAGACAAAACTATACCAAACAGAAAAAGAAAACAAGTAGACAACCTTGAAGGAGAATTTATAAATATTAAACTAGATACCTTTGATGGAGAATCCAGGACAGGAGAAAAAGCTAAGGCATGGTTGTTGGACATCAAAAAATACTTCCATATCTACAACTATTCCAATAACATGAAGGTCAGAATGGCCATCTACAATCTAAAGGGGAAGGCCATCATTTGGTGGTAGGACCTGAAATTGGCCAAGGGCCTAAAGGAGAAACAATTTGAATGGTCCGAATTTAAGAAGTATTTCAAGAAACAATACCTTTCTGAAAGCTATTATGAAAGGAAGACAAAATAATTTTACGAGTTACGAATTGGACAAATGACGATGGAGGACCTTATAAATAAATTTCTGGAACTACTAAGGTTCATACCATACATCCAGGAGGATAAGGTAAAAATCCAGTGATTCTTAAGTTGTTTACCATCGAACTACCGGGACAGAATTGAGTTTGACAACCCCAAATCCTTGAGTGAGTTATTCAGGAAAGCACGAATGTGTTATGACCAGTATAAACAATGGGTAGAGTTTCCCAAGACCTGGAAGGATAAAAAGAAAGATCGAATGAACCAACCGAAGAAGGGATACCAGCCATCTCCTTATTGGAATGCATCAAAAAGTTTCCCAAGGAATGATTTTCACTCCAATCATCCGAATATGCAAGGTAGAGGTAAACTGGTAAACGTGGGAATGAAGTAATTTGGGGATAACTCCCGTGATCCATTAAAGTGTTGGGAGTGTGGAGAGCCTCATCTAAGGAGGAACTGTCCACATTTAATTGCAGCAAACAGAACTATTGTTCACAATTTGTAGGAAGCCTCAATAGTGGGAGACATGGGCAGAAGTCTGCATCGGATAAATGCAGCCATAGATGGTCGACAGGATGATCACTAGTCCTCGGTGGTAGAAATTGAAGGTAAAATCAATGATAGTCGAATTTATGTTTTAATTGACCCTGGAGATACATTAATCTATATTAATCCCAATGTAGTAGAGTCGAATAAACTTAAGAAACTGAAGCATGCAAAATCATGGCTTGTACAACTAGCAACATGTAGTAAAAGGAAACTAGTTGACTTCATTTTGGATTTTGAGTTTAACTTAGGTGGTCAAAATATAAGGACCAATCTAAACCTCTTACCACTAGGATCTTATGATATTATTATCGAGATGGGTTGGTTGGAACAACACAAAGTAGTACTAGACTGTTATACAAAGATACTTAGCTATAAAGATGATTTTGGTATTGTTAGAACAGCCCAAGGCATACCAAAACTTGTATCAGTCAGACAAGTTTCAATGATGCAACTCAAGAAATGTATTAGAAAGGGATGTCAAGTTTACTCCATCCAAGTGACGAATCTATTAGAAAAAGAAGATAAGCCCAAGTTAGAAGACTTTGTTATCCTATGTGAATTCAGAGACATGTTTGTGGATAAGATACCAGAATTACCTCCTAGAAGGGAAATAGATTTCTCCATAGACTTACTACCCGTATCAACCCCTATTTCAAAAGCACCCTACCAAATGAGTCTACCAGAACTAACAAAATTCAAAATACAATTACAGGAATTGTTAGACAAAGAGTATATCAGACCGAGTGTCTCGCCATGGGGAGCACCAGTCCTCTTTGTGAAAAAGAAAGACGGTACTCTAAGACTATGTATTGATTATAGACAATTGAACAAAATGACCATTAAGAACAAATACCCCTTACCAAGGATAAATTCTTTGTTTGATCGAGTTGGTGGGGCCAATATCTTTTCAAAATTGGATTTACGATCCGGTTATCATCAAGTTAGGATAAAGGACGAGGACATAAAAAGAACAAATTTTTGAACAAGATATGGACACTATGAGTTTGTAGTCATGCCTTTTGGACTCACTAACGCACCAGCCACATTTATGTGCTTGATGAACAACAATTTCATTCAGTACTTAGACAAGTTCGTAGTAGTATTTATCGACAATATTCTGGTCTATTGTAAAATGGAGGAGGAGCATGATGAACACTTAAGAATAGTTCTACAAACATTAAGGAAACACAAACTATATGCAAATTTCAACAAATGTGACTTTTATCAAAAAGCAATACAATATTTAGGACATGTCATTTCCTCAGAAGGTATTGTCATAGACCTGGAAAAGATAAAAGCCATAATGGAATGGCCAGTACCTAAAAATGTGGCAGATATCTGGTCATTCATGGGAATCACCGGATATTATCACAGATTTATAGAAGGGTTTCCAAGATAGCCTACCCTATCATATCATTACAAAAAAAGGGATCACGTTTAACTGGTCGCAAAAATGTCAACACAGTTTTAACAAGCTGAAAGAATTATTGACGTCGACGCCCATTTTGAAGGTAGAAGACCCAGATAAAGACTTCATAGTATGTGTTGATGCAAGTAAAGAGTGACTAGGTGGTGTTCTAACTCAAGAAGGGCACACGATTTGTTACGAGTCCCGGAAATTAAAAGAACACGAGTGAAATTATGTCACTCATGACTTAGAATTGGCAGCAGTAATACATGCCTTAAAAATGTGGCGACACTATATAATGGGCATAAAATTCCTACTATTGACGGATAATAGAGGGGTGAAATATCTATTTAACCAACCAGATCTTAATGCAAGACAAGCAAGGTGCCTAGCCTTCCTAAGAGAATTCGACTTTGAGATCAGACATATCAAGGGTAAGGAAAATGAAGTAGCAGACGCTTTAAGCAAAAGAGTCCATGGGTTATTTGAGATAAACATCAGTAGGGAAGAAAGTGATCTAGAACAAAGAATAAGGATGGCAGGTATTAACGACAGAAATTACACTAGGATAATGACCAAATTACAAAACAGTACCGCCAACTCTGACAAACTAGATCTAAGTATCGAAAAGAAAGGACTATTATGACTTAAAAAGAGACTTTACATACCAAATTCAACATAATTGAAATCAACAATTCTTGATGAAGTGCATAAGAAACCATATTCTGGCCATCCAGGTTACCAGAAAACAATAACAACACTTAGAAAACTATTTTTCTGGCCTAGTATGAAGGGAGAAACAACAGAATACTTGGCTAGGTTCCAAGATTGTCAGTAGGTTAAGGCCGAGCACCAACATCCAGCTGGCCTATTACAACCATTATCAGTACAAAAATGGAAATGGGAGACTATATCATTGGACTTTATAATAGGTTTGCCTAAAAATCAGAAACATAATGATTCTATCATGTTTGTAATCGATAAACTCAGTAAGTATGCACACTTTGTTCCTGTAAAGTCTACTTTTAAAGATATAAACATTGCTGAAATATTCATGAAATAAATTTTTAGACTGCATGGTATTCCTAAAATGGTGATTTCAGATAGAGACGTAAAATTTACATCCACTTTTTGGAAGAAATTGTTTGCAGGGCTAAACACTAACTTGAATTTCAGTACAAGCTATCATCCACAAAAGGATGGAAAGAACGAAAGGACAAACCAAATCATAGAGGATATCCTTCGCATGTACATAAGAACAAAACCAAGAAAGTGGGAAGACTACCTGCACTTCGTAGAATTTGCATATAACAGTGGGTACCAAACTTCGACTAAGTTGAGCCCTTTCGAAATATTGTATGGAAGAAAGCATACAACTCTAGTTACCTGGGATAACCCAGCTGACAGACTCATGGTTGGACCAGATATTCTCCAAGAAATGGAGAGCATGGTAAGAAAGGTACAATAGAACTTGAAATAACCACAGGACAGACAAAAGAGTTATGCAGACCAGAAAAGGAGACACTTGGAATTTCAAGTGGGAGACCATGTTTACTTGAAGGTCAAAGCCCAGAAAAGCTTGCTGAAGTTAGGGAATTGTGCCAAGCTAGCACCTATATTTTGTGGGCCCTTCGAGATACTAGCTTGAATTGGACTCGTAGCATATCAACTTGCACTTCCAGCTAATCTAAGCATTCATAATGTATTCATGTTTCTTTGTTGAAAAAGTATATTCACGACCCTACTCATATGATTGATTCGAACTTGGTGTAGGTGGAACCTAAAGGCGAGTTCCAGGTGGAACCCTTGCACATTCTGGATCATAGAGAAATAGCAGTTCGGAACAGATTCATCGCTCAAGTAAAGGTGTAAATGAAGCACTTTAGTCCTGAGGAGGCCACTTGGGAGCTGGAGGGAGATTTTTTGAAATCTCATCCAATCCTATTCTAGAAAAGGAAAGAACACTGAGGATGGTATTTTACTAAAGGGGGAAAGGATGTGACATCCCCCCAAAAAAAGAAAAAAAAAAATTAATTTAAAATTGATGGAAATTTATTCTGTTTTTAGTAAATTTGAATTTGGAATTTTTTTCCATTTATGGAAATTCTGAATTTCGAATTTGGTAATTGTAATTAATTATTGTGACTGTTGGGAAGAAACCTGATTTGACCCAACTAACTATTTAACTATGACACTTGTATAGAAACATAATATTTTATATTGATTGCAGAAGGACAAATGGAACAACCATGTTAAATTTAGCTGACCATGACTCCATGAGTGGGGAACATGTTGGAACTACCTCTGGGTTGATTATTATAAGTGGAAAATCAGTGATTTGGCCATTGGCATCCCCTGAAAGTCAGGGATTTAGAGAGCTGCGAAAATTCCCAAGGGATGAAAAAGACCTGGGAAAATGATAAATAGCATTTGAGAGGAGGCAGGACACTGCCAAGTATGTTGAGAAAAGAGACTATGGGTTTTTCCTTGTTGTTATGAGCACTGCTAAGTAAGTGTGAGGCAAGGGGATAATTGTTGGAATTGTGGACATTGTTGAAGAGAAGTCTTCCAAGTTCTCCCTCATGGATTCATGGTCAGGCTAGGGGGTGAATCGAGCAAGTAATTTTGGCTTCCTATTCTACGGTTGGGAGGAACGTGGCTGTTCCCTTTGCCTTTCCGCAGAACTAGTTCAGATATGTTGATCTACTCCTTCTTTGAGTTAAATAATCATTTATAATGGTGATATGTATATGTTCATTCTATATTGAAGTACTTCCATGGGAAAAAATCTGTCGTGTCATAATCCATTTATGTAATAGGAAAAGCTTGTTGGTTTGTAATCATTTCACTGCTTTATGACATTGGATCAGTGGCCATCTTGACCCTTTAAGATGTGAAGGTTCACTATCAAGTGGTGGTCGCCTTAGCCTTTGCAGGCCACCAAATACCATCACCGCCTGATTTAATTTTTTCCTAAGGTTGAAGGGGCAAGTTTTGTCCCCATAAATACTTGAATCATATTGTAATTCCAGACTCAGAGGGTGAGATAGCTTGAAATCATTTCCTGAATTGATTTGGTTATTCCGTGCTTTGGAGGTTTGCTCTGCGATTATGATTTTTTGTTATTGAGTTTGAAAACTCATTGTATTTCTTGATAAACTCTTTTTTTTTTTAGTAAACACAGTAATTATTTGTTTTTACCAATTACGAACCCGGTCATTTATTTTAGTCCTAGTTTATTTGTTGGAGCCTGTGATTTTAAAAAGAGATTAATTACAAAATTGATATTTCGGAATTCGGGACTTGCTTGTTACATATATGTGGAGTTCCTTTTCTTTACCAAATACCAAAACCCAAAATTGTTGGGCCCATACCCTAATCCCATTTCTCAATTCAGCTTTTCTTATTTCATTTTGTTGTGTGTTGGTGTTTGGTATTTGAAATCGCATAATTACGAACCCCGAAACCCCGAAGTGCTAGTCCCACATTCCATTCACATTTTTTGCAATTCGGGAGATGTTGTGTGTTGGTGTTTGGCATTTGAAATTGTATAATTCCGAATGCCGAAAACCCGAACCCCAAAACCCCATAGTGCTAGTCCCATATTCCATTCACATTTTCGCAATTCGGGAGTTGTTGTCTGTTGGTATTTGGCATTTGAAATCGCGAAATCCTTAACCCCAAAACCCCGAAGTGTTGGGCCCATATTCTTTCCACATTTCACGATTTGGCAAATAGCATGGTCCTTTTGTTTTTGGGTTCGGCATTTGTAATCTCTGAAACCTGATTGACCTCTGTTTTTTTTTCACGAAACTGTAGGAACATAGTAGGAATGATTGTTATAGGAACAAATCTAATACTATAATGAATGGACTGGTAGAAATGATGGAGGATCTTTATCCAGGATAGAGGTAGAATAGAAATAACATATCATATTACAAGTCACTGTGTACAGGGCATGACAAATAGATAAATTATTGTATAGGAAAGTATTAAACTAATTAAGAAGATTTTTAACGCGATCTTTTCTAAGAGTTCTGCTTGCCAGGAGGTCATATACCTTTAAGTATTTGAAATTTTCTAATTAGACTATTGTTTAATAGCATAAACTGTAGAGAACAAGATGGGATCCTTCGAGTTAACTATGCTTGATGTGTAAGATACTCGTGTGTAAGAATGAGACCCAAGTTAGAAAGATATACTTGCATGTTTATATTTTCTGTAAGTAAATATGCAGGACCATAGCATGTAACTGAGCTTTCAAATTATTAAACCAGAATCAAGATGAAAGTATACCTATAACATTGAATCTCTCTATATATAGTTAGAGAAAGTTATAGGTATGTACATACCTATAGTTGGAAATAAGTACAGATGTTAATGGAGAGTTAAAGAGAATTCCCTACAATAAGAATGATAATATACACTTTTATACGTGCACATAGAAGACAGTCAAAGTACCTATTGTTCTAGCAGTCATGAAGATCCAACCT
Organism: Picea glauca; assembly: GCA_000966675.3. NCBI lineage: Eukaryota > Viridiplantae > Streptophyta > Pinopsida > Pinales > Pinaceae > Picea > Picea glauca. The sequence goes on along the minus strand of JZKD02S0500740.1, from coordinate 441,831 downwards.
TGCAATTAAAAGCATAATTTAAATGTGTAGAACTGATTACTTTGGCAATCCTAGACTCCTTGTCCTTCCAACTCCCGAACACCAAAATGCCGAAGGGGGCTTAACGGTTCTGGGTCGACCTTATCCTTTGTCCACATGACCACCACTCTATGACCACGTGCTTAATGTCAAAGTGCTAATAGCTTTCTGCGATTTGGGGAATTGCGATGCAAGCATTCCTCCTGTTCTAGGTCCTTTGAACTCTTGGACCCTGAAATTTCGGAATCTCCCCCTTGAGAGATCAACGATCCAGATTCCTCTTGACTCGACAACCACGATCCCACTGATCGATGGTCTGGAACCTTTCAGGATTTTCCTCGAACCTTGACCACTTGTCATGTGTCCTCCTTGATTAATGGTGTCGATCGTTTCGCAATTTCAAAAATAGGGAATCCACGATGCATCGACTCCAAAATCACTTGCCGCTCCAAACCCTGAACTACAAAATAGAAAAATTCAATGCCTTAGAGTGTTGGAAGATGCTTGTCCTTAATCTCCTCCCTGCTCTACAAGATCCAACGACTCTCACAACTTTAGGACTTCTTCCACAAAATGTTTCCACCATTCTTACGACTCCTCTCCTGGGGTGCTTCTAAGCACTTAAATCCCTCGTAACTTGGTGCGATCCTATGGCTCTCAAGATATCAGAACTTCTCCTCGAAGTCTCTCCATCGTTCATTTCAATTTCTCTCCTGCGGAACCATCCAGACATTAAACTGTATGTGCCAGATCCTTTCTCTGAACCTCAAGGGTTCCTTCGACCTAAGTTTACATATTGTCTATATACATATAAGTATGTTGGAGTAGTTTGAAAGTTAAGGGAAGTGATAGAATTATAGAAAGAATTTATCCACATAATCTTTTATGTTCGAAGTAAACTAGACTGGTGTAATAATGTCATTATGGAGAGAAATGTATCTTACCTTCTCTTAAATTCTAAAGCTTAAAAGAAATTGAATTATGTCATAGAAAAAAAAAAAAAAAATTATGGTGAATTTGAGGTACATTACATATATATATGGCAATGTTAACAATATCTTAATTGTTTTTGAAAACTAACAACAAAATTTTTATATATCCTCAGGTTTAAATATTTCTCTTCCAGGAAGAATCTTGGTTTGTCCCGCAGCCACCTCAGCAACATCCTTCACTCGATCCCTCTTCTGATACAATTATTAAATCGTTTATAGAAGGATTTTCCTATGTCGACCACTCTGCATTAAGAAAATAGAGTGTATCCTTGCTTAATCATCTATTGAATGTATGTGGAATGAAAAATCACAGGGTTCGAACATGTTTTTGCACAGTTAGACTTTAACCTATGGACAGTGTTATTACTGTAAATTTCTATGCACTCAAACTTTCATAATTTAGTTTTCTATAATGCTTTTTAATTTTAATGATCCATCAATTGTGATTATACTCAGGTCACATCATGTGTGCCTCTATGAATGATTATTAATTTAATAATTCCCTCACTATGATCGTTACCCCAAGTCGGAAATTCTATAGTGTGATTTTTGGGGAATTAATTGGTAGTTCTGTTTAATCGTTGAACTTACCACAATCGACTCCTTCCATTTATTTGGTCCTCTAGATAGAGTTTGGAGATTCCTATTATTTTATTTCTATTTGTTCACTCTATGGACAGTCTATTTTGATGATAATTGGTTTCACTATTGCTTCCTCTATTTTACAATTGAAAATTTCTATGCACGGATATATGAAATTAATGATGGGCCCTTTATTTTTTGCGAGAGTACCCATCAATCAGTTTGGGTCCACTCCTCCTCCTCCTCTATCATGCACAAATTGTCTCACAAGGAACAAAAGGTGATTTGGTTTCATCGGGACTCAAGCTAAGTTTCGTCCTTGGCTTATTCTATTGTTTGATTTCCATAGAATTAAAATGCTAGCAAATTTACTAAACCCTCATTTTACTTCCTTTGAAGACTATGCAAGTCGATATGAATGGAAGAAGGAAGCATCTTACCACGAAATTTATTTGAGTTCCATGTCCTTCCTTGACCGACCTATGTGTGCATTAACTTCGGTTACATGCAAATTTTGTGTATACTTTCTTAGAGCTTTGTTTACAATACAAGAGGTTGTGGAGTTTTTTTTCTATGGTACTCCAACTGTAATATTTGAACAATGATCTATTGAATACAATTGTTGCTTTTGCAAGATACTTTGAATTCTACTAAATCGCTATACTTCCATGGTAATAAATAATGTATTTGGAATGTGATTATTTCTATCTATTCTTTGTGGTGTTTGTGTATGTACAAATTTGAATAGAAATTAAAATTATATATATTCAATGCCCAATAAGAACATAAAATAGTTCTATTATTTTTTTTATGTATGAGAACACACACACACACACACACACACACACACACATAGTTAAATATCTATGTACAACCATCACATTTCAAATAAACAATATTTCCAGTATCATTTAACTATGATAATTCATAGTAAAACATGGTAATACAGTGCCTTAAGAATTGATTTCACTTATGTATACACAGTCAACATAATCCTAACAAATAATAACCATAAATATAACATTGAAAAAGGAATACAAGTTGAGATACATATCTGAAAACTGATGCTGGAATACAAATGGAACAACCATGTTCCACCCAACCATAGAACAAAACAACCAAGTTCACTTTTCTTGCTTACCCCCTAGCTTGACCATGAGTCCATAAGGGAAAACTAAATGATCTTCTTTTGCTATCATCATTGTCCATAGATCAGAAAAATTCTCTGCCTCACACTAATAGTGTTAATAACAATAAATTGATCTTTCTTTTCTGAACATACTAAGCGGCGTCGTGCCTCCTCCAGATGTTGTTTTTAATATGAATCCTTGTGCCTAGGTCTTTCCTTCCCTCCTTGGGGAAATTTGCATCTCTACAAATCTATGATTTTTAGGGGCTGCTAGTGGTCAAATTCCACTTCCTCCACTTGTAAAAATCATCCTTGAGGTAACTCAAACATGTTCCCCACTCATGGAGTCATGGTCAACTATTTTTAACATTGTTGTTCCATTTGTCTTCCAACATTTAAGTTATTAAAAGTTTGTATTACACATGTGTCAAATTAAAATAGGATAGCTTGGAAAGTCAAATATTTTCCCAATAGTCATCAAATAATTAATTACAACAATGAAAATTCCAAATTCAGATTTTCCATAAATGGAAAATAATTTCCAAATCCGAATTTTCCAGAAACGAAAGTTTATTTCAAAGTTTACTTACAATTTAATACTCTAAAATTTGAGGATATTACATCCTCTCCCCCTTAAGTACAACATTGTCCTTAGTGTTCATTCCTCTCTCGGAATAGGGTTGGATATGATTTCAACAAATCTTCCTCCAGTTCCCAAGTGGCCTCCTCGAGGCTAAAGTGTGTCCATTGCATTTTTACTTGGGCCATGGCTCTGTTCCATAGTATCATTTATTTCTTGTCCAAAATGTGCACAGGTTCCTCTTGGAACTCACCTTCTGGTTCCACCTACACCATGTTCCAATCAATGATGTGAGTAGGATCACGAATATACCTTTTTAATAAGGAAACATGAAAAACATTATGAACTTTTAAGTTTGCAGGAAGTGCTAGTTGATACACCACGAGTCCGATTCGAGTTAAAATATCGAAGGGGCCACAAAACCTAAGTGCCAACTTTGAACAATTCCATAGCTTTAGAGAGCTCCTCCTTTCTTTGAATTTTAGATACACATGGTCCCCAATTTGAAATTCCTGGTGTCTAATTTTTAAATCTGCATAGCTTTTCTATTGTTTTTGGGCCTCCTTTAAATTCTATTGTACCCTTTTTACCATTTTCTCCATCTCCTAAAGCATTTATGGTCCCATCATAAGCCTTTCAAATGGATTTTCCTAGATAATACGGGTTGTGCATTTCCTTTTGTATAATTATTCAAAGGGACTCATCTTGGATGATGTATGGTAGTCATTATTGTAAGTGTAGGTACTCCTCCCACTTAGTTGGTTTCGTTCTCACATACATTCGTAACATGTCTTCCACAATCTGATTCATTGGTTTGGTTTTCCCATTCGTTTGTGGATGGTAGATTGTGATGAAATTCAGGTTAGTATCCAATCCTACAAATAATTCCTTTCAAAACATTGATGTAAATTTGACATCTCTTTCAGGTATCACCATCTTAGGAATTCCATGCAATCTAAATATTTCTTTCATAAAGATTTCAACAATATTAATTGCTTTATAAGTAGATTTCACAGGTATTAAATGTGGAGATTTGATAAGTTTATCAATCACTACCATAATTGAGTAATTTTGGTTTTGGATCTTAGGAAAACCTATGATTAAGTCCAACGTGATAATCTCCCACTTCCATTCTGGTTTAGGTAGAGGCTATAGCAGACCGACTGGATGTTGATGTTCAACATTTACCCATTGACAATCTAAGCATTTAGATAAATATTTAAATGTTTCATTCTTCATGTTATGAAAATCAAACAATTTTCTTAAGGTTGTTATCATTTTTTGGTATCTTGGATGACCAGAATACAACCTTTTATGCAATTCGTCAAAATTGTTGATTTTAAATCAATAGAATTAGGTACATACAACCTGATTTTGAACATTCATTAGAATGATTTACCATTCAAAATGGTAAGGGATGAAGGGTTGTGATACATGTAAAAGTTATTTAACTTTATAATTCATTCATATGATATAAAAACATGTCAGAATTTGTTTTTTATGGTTTAATAACAAAAAAAATTAAGGGGTATAAACCTATTATAAAAATAATTGTTGATAAACAAGCCACATTGAGAGAGGTTGATTGAGTTCCAACTCACCATGGAGAGGTACATTCTGTGTAAATGTGACCATGGATATTGGAGCATTGGTTGAAATATTATGAAGATCAAATGAATTATTGGAAGATGGTAAACTAAATTAATGTATTTTTAACGAATAATAATTTATTTCTAATTCATATGATTAGTGAACAAAAGTGATGCAGTTGTTAGTATGCACAATTAATTTTGAAAATTGTTTGCAAGCCATTGTAAAGGTGCAATGAAAATCTAATGTACATGGAATGCTGGAAATTTTTTTGGCTATGGGAAGGTTGATATTGTAGGAATATGGTCTAGGATATGGTAGTTGAGTAAGACCATAAGGAAGGTCGATGGCTACTATTGTAAAAATAAAAATAATTATGAGAAGGGATCTCATTCTTATGGGATATGAGTTCCTATATAGAACAAATTTCAAAATGAATAAGTGAATTTTGAAATCGTTGAGATGACATAGCTATCCTTAAGGGAAAAATGATTGATCAAAATCTGGACCAAGGTTCAAATTTTAGCTCAAAAATCAACATTCTCAGAATTGCCCCAAAATGAATGTGAGCATAGGCCTCGTCATTGCGAACCCAACACAACTCGTTTCGTCTCAAACGGACGTCGAGAGCGAGAGATATAGCGATCTGTTCGTCAAGCCAAACAGGCAAAAAAAATTTTTGCTGACTGTACAGTCCGTACGGTCTGACGTGGCAGGGCCGTATAGGCCGTACGATGATGTGTCAGATGGTGACATGGCATATGTTGGTTGGTTGACACTTGGCGAATCAGGAGATGACACGTGTCCGTTTATTGGAAAATGGTATGAGGACACGTGGCCCAATCCATGGGCGCCATGTGTCACTCATTGTTTGGTTTATATGGTTATGTAAAATTTATGGTGGAGTCTGCGGGGTTCGACCCTCGGAGCTCCCACAATGCACAACGCCTTCGCACGACCACCCTACCAACGAGCCATCGGTTGGTTCTTATTTACTATATGGTTTCAATACTATTTAAATTTGTTCATTGTATAAAATGAAAAGGGGGGCGGGCCGGGGCTTAGCCCCGACCCGTGGTTTCATTATACAACATATAACCGTGGTATAAATTATATGGCGCAGGGTTAATAGACAGTCGTGTTTTGGTTATATAATATAACCATTGTTTATATATATACAGAGTTGCATTGCAACAGGCCCAGGCTGTGGTTCTTTACACTATTTCCATATGACCCTAATTCGGAGCGCGGGGAAGTTTCAACAGTTGTGTAACCGTCAAACCGCTTTTTGTCTTTGAGCGCGGTCACGTGGACGATATGCCCAGGTGCCTAGGTGGTTAGGGGCTGGAGCACCCTTAACCATTCTACGGTTTGCACCGTTGGAGCGGTTGCACCCGGTGCTGGGTTTATACACTTTAAAATGCGTGTGAGCCAGGTTCAATGAAAGGGGTACAATTTGGCGAACCAGTTTCAGCAAGGTTGAAGGAGGAAAATGGAGGAGGCCTAAATTCTTCATCTTTTGGCCGATTGAGGTGCCGTAAAAGCCCGGCTAGGGGTTTTTGGACATGATGAATCCATTGGTGCTATTATCAAGGCAATTTGAACACTTCTTCTGCAAGTTTTTCACCATTGAAGTTTCAGCAAGCTCTAGGGAGCTTGAAGCCCTCATTGATTGAGGACATGTTTTGGTGAGCCTATGTCTGTTTTCTGTGATTGAATAATCATTTTTGGCTAATTGTTATGCTATGAACACATTGGGACAGGTTTCAGAGGGTTTTGAGGACTTTTATAGGTGTTTTTTTCCAAAGAGAAGCTCAGGGAAGCTTATGGCCACATGTAGAAGAGGTCATGCCCGGATGAGCCATGATCCGTTTTCAGAGTTCTATTAGTC
>JZKD02S0500740.1:407413-421728 GCA_000966675.3 Picea glauca | reverse complement strand
GAAACTGACAAGTGTAACTTTCTTCATGAAAATGATCTTAAAGAAGAGCTAGATCTTCTATCACCATGTCATTATCATGTTATCATCTTGATAACCAAAAATGAGGATAACACCCTACCCTAAGGGTTTGATATAATAAAGTGGTTGTTTTCTATATTGTTTCATATATCTTGTGTGGTGATTGTATTCAAATATCTTTGGATCTATTGTGATATTTTGTATTCAGGGATTTGGTACTTAAAAGGTGGTATCGAAGAACTTTCCTTGGCAGGGAGTGTGGGAATTGTTTTTTATTTTTTGCAGATTTATTTTTTGGAGAGAAAAAAAAAGAGGGTCGTGACATTCCAGACGATTTCTATATGTCTTGGTGAAAAATTTGAAAAATATGGTTGTATATCTGATTTCCTCTCAGAAAATCACCCAATTAAAAAAAATAAATCGCTTGAAACAGAGTCTCGGAAGTCAAGTTATTTGCATTTTAAAGTATGCAATTTTTACGGTTTTTTCCATGGACGACCGCCTGAGTTTTCTATTTTTTACAATCGTTGGGGATGAATTTTTCAAAACAAATTGAATATCTGAGTTTCTCTCACAATTTTACACAAATTCAAAATAAACATCATCCACATTAGAGCTCTAGAAGTGAAGATATCAATGGTTTTTTTTTTTTTGTAAATAAGATGAGTAATTATATTAAGATCCTACAAAATCTGAGGCAGAGTAGCAAGATACATAGTTGACCAGGCTACAGTTACTGGACTGCCCCAGCCATGGGGAAACCAGTCCAGCCAGCCTATCCAAACCACTAGTCAAACCAGTCATAAGTCAGTCATAAGTTAAAAGAGTACTACTACTGTTTTTCACCCAAGACCTGGAAACTCTATAGACTAACACATACTAAAAGATTAAACACCTGGCTGGTAGACGGACCACGTGGCGTGAAGGTATCCTGGCCAGGGCTCTTCCTCAATGTACGTTGGCCCATCGTCCCACTGCTTTCCATCGTCCTCATTGCACTCAGCTCCCTTGGTGTCTTCCCCGTGCACGTGCTTCTTCCATCCTTCTCCTTCTGGACTCGGCACTTTGTGTTGATCTGCACCCTTAGCCGCCTTGGAGTCCTCCATTGGACTGGTTTCGTCAGACTCGGAGAGTAGTGCCTCATGCAGGGATGAGATAATTCTGAGAAAGCTCGCCACCTTTGCATCTATGGCCTGGAGGCGATAATTTAAATCCATTACCTCTTGCCTTAGCTCGAAAACCAGGTCATGAAGTACAGACATGATTTCTTTGACTCGCGCTCTATCAAAGGATTCAGAGAAACTTGGATCTTCCCTCTTGGACATACCATGAAGAGAGGGGTTGCCACCCCTGTCACCCAAAGGGTCGTGAAAGGGCATGGGGTTAGAGGGATACGCTAGGGGATCTAGGGAGAGTCGTAGGGTTGAAAGTGGAGTGCGCGGAATGACAGCCATGGAATTGAATTGCATAACTTGCAAGGAGACAGGAGGAGACTTAGTCTGCTGGCCCAGGGAGGACTCAGTGGAGGTCGAGTCGGGAGGCATGATCGAGGGCCGTCGAGGCCTCCAGGGAGCGCCTCTCCTCGGTCTGCCTCTGGGGCGAGTCATTGAATGCTCAATGCAACTGGCTAGGGGAACTAAGAGCAGGCGATGGAGGAGTATAGCAGGGGCCACTTCGCGCCAATGGAGGAGAACAGAGACGAGCCCGTGCTGCGCAGGGATGATTCCTACAGCCACCATAATGAAATGCGCTCCAGACATAGTGAACCAGCTTAAACAAATTCGCGGCAGAGGGGAGAGGATTGTCGCATAAATGCGCCCTCGCTTCCGATTTATGACCATTTATGCGTCGGGTAGGGTGGTGGGCTGTGGCACGCACCCATCACGTGGAGGTATGCCACGATGCCCTATACCTTTGCCCAGTGATTTCCACGCTACGCCCTCTGACACCCCATCTGGGGGAAGATATCACTGATTTAAAATCAACTATTTTTTTGGATTTTTCCTGATGGCGACAGGACTGCAGAGTTGATAACTTTTCATAGGGTGCTTAGATTGCTATCAAATAAATGTCATTCGATAAATAATTTTAAGATATTTCTTTTCATATATTTTATGTGGTGTTTCCAATGGGTATTCCCTCTCAAAACCTCAAATAAATATTACATATGAATGAAGCAGTCAAAGCCCAATTGTATGACACATTGCATGACCTTGCAGATAGCCTCACATTGCATGACCTTGAAGATGGCCTCAAGGATAGTTTTCGTAGTATTCAATATCCATTGGATAACATGTAGGAGAGACATCTTATGGAAGACATGAAGGATGGATATAATCAAGAAGTATATGTTTGGTATGATTTTGAGGTTGATTGTTATGATTGGTATATGGATAATTGTCATTTATGGGATGACAACCACTTTCATATTTTATTTGATGACTCTAATGCACCTTTTGTAGAGAACATCAATGTGACAAATCGGGAGCCAATGATTATTATTAGTGTCCATCCTGTATATTCTACAGTGGTATTATTCCTTTTAGATTCTGCTACGACCCTTTTCCACTATGTGGATGGATCTTCTTATCTGGATCCACATGACAAGTTTCAGTCTTTGGAGCATCACTTTTCGTTGGTTATTTGGTTATGAAATATTCTACAAGGAATTCACATGAGAACTTGGACATGGGACCCTGGTTTACAATGATGGTTGGACTACTTCGGCATGGTATCTTTCCTTTCTACACGGGACCATGGTTCTCTACTCTACTTCAACACTATGGTCCACACTTATCCATGGGACCCTGGTATATGGTTTTGCACCCTCATAAAAAGCGTTGAGGACAACACTTTCATACGGAGGATGGAATGTTAGGTAGATAGAAAGGTAGTGGAGGCCATTCAACATAAGGTAGAGTAGGTCCACTATATTATTAAATAAGACACATTATGGTAGTTAGATATAATAAATGGGTAGTTAGATATAATAAATGCAAGAGGAATTCTTAGAAGGTTCTACTTCTAGAATATTCCTCCTCTAGAATGTTCTTAGGTGATGGTAGCACTATATAAAGGGGTTAAAGCAATGTAATGGGATATGAAGAGAAGTATTGTATTGTGAGTGGTATCTCAATAGGAGGATGCCCCCTTGAAGAGGAAAGTGAATAAGAGAGGATCCCTTCCATAATAGGATCCATTGTATGGTGTTACCCTACCCTAAGGGTTTGATATAATAAAGTGGTGGTTTTCTATATTGTTGCATATCTCTTGTGTGGTGATTGTATTTAGATATCTTTGGATCTATTGTGGTATTTTGTATTCAGGTCTTTAGTACTTAAAAGATAAAAAATCTTAGATGCATCTAGATGTCAAGATCTGACAATGTTACTAGCTACTTCATGAGGATTAGCAAGACACATGATCAACTTGTAGAAATTGGGGAGAAAGTGGATGATGTAGAACTTGTAAATGTGGCATTGAATGGTTTCATCAATTCATGGGAACCATTTGTCAAGGGAGTATGCACTCGGGATAAACTTCCTAATTGGGAAAGTCTTTTGAATGATTTCATCGAGGAAGAGGATCGGGAGATTCTTTCAGGGAAAAGTCCCCTATAGTAGTGGGATTAATAGAACATATTAATGATTGTACAGAAAGAAAATTCCATAAAGAATAATTAACCAAGATATTATAACCAAATTCAAAGGAAATAACTAACTATTGGTAGGAGGAAAATGATTAAATCACCCAGAGTCCCATGGTTGTTTTCATTCCCAACTATCATAATTTTTTTGTTTTTAGCCAATAGCTCCTCTGCAACCTAGAAGAACCTTAAGCATGAAAACCTATGTAGAGAGTTAGTTATACTAATAAATACCTATTAGTTCAATGAGAAATAGAAGAAAGATTGAGGCAATTATTATTCTATGAAGCATCCATGAAATAATTGTGAATTTAAGAAAAACCAATACAATACACTTTGAAGGAATGAATTTCTATATTATTGATGAAAAATAGATAGGTAGTTACATATTTTACATGTCCGGTGTGGGGTTGCCCCATAAAATGAAAAATAGGTTCCTCCACCCATGTTGTTGTAGAGTTGGTTTTGACTCTAGATTCACCATGGAACCAAAGAGAATATATGGGAGACTCTTGGTCAGATAGGTTGGTGATTAGGAAGAGGATGGAAAAAAGCGATTCCAAGTCAAAAAACCAACAACAACAAGGATATGTATGGGCTTACAGAAATGTTGGGGATAACCAGATAGGTATTTTCTCTAATATGAAAAGTATCATTTCCTTTCTCCTTGATACAAATGATCATTTTATGTGGTCTATAGTTGTTTAAAGATAGTTGAGTATGGGTAAAAGGAGTTAGTAAACTAACCAAACCCAAAAATAAACATTAATTATGAATAATTATATTTTTTTCGGCATTTATTAGCATGTACATGACTGTCCCTTGAGTATCCCGTGTATATCGTGTTGCATAACTACTAGGGCACGTACATATTCCAAAATAATGTTTCTTTGAAGATCTCAAGGACACATGGAGAAGAATTGTTTGTAAGTGGGATAAGGATTAGGCAAAAAGAGAATCAATGATTTAATAGTGGAAATTGACACTATAATAGGAGGATTCTAAAGCCAATAGGAAAGGATATGGAGAGTAGAATATGTCCCTGGTCAGTCAGGCCAAGAAGGGAAAATAAAAGGGTTCAAGGGTTAACTATAAGGGGGAAACATCATAATCGAGGAAGAGGGAATTGAGTAAGATTAAGTGTTTCACATGCCACAAGAGTGGGTACTATGCATCAAATTGTTCATAGAAGAACAAGGGGCAAGTGAAATCACAACAGGTAGTATCATCAACATAAAAATAGTTGGATGAGTTTGTAGTGAAGTTTCAGAAGTGATCCAGGGGATCAAAATATGCTAAAAAATCAAAGTGCTCAGAATTGATTGAAAATGGACTCATGTGTAGGACTCACTCTCACGATCCCAGCACAACTTGAACAGGTTCAAAAGGACATTGTACGTGAGAGATATCACATTCTTTTCACTTTATCAAACATGAAAATTTTTGTTGAATCTACAGTCCGTACAATTTGTATTGTTGACTGTGCAGACTGTACTGAAACATGGCAAGGTGACATGGATAGCTGCATGGTAGGGTGATTGGGTAGGTGATGTGGCAGACTCATATGTGGACCAATCTGTTTTGAACAAATGGCATTCAGGGTGATGAATAGTATGGTACCATGTGGCCCAATCATGGGCTACCACGTGGAAACCCTCTGGTTGTTAAACGTTTGTGGAGTCCACAGGGATCAAACCCATGACCTACGGAGAAATGGAAAAGTGTTGGCATAGGCAGTGATACCAACACTCCTATCATTTGTTACTTAACCTTAAACCATTTCAAAACTATTTGAGTTTGATATAAGGTTTGGTCGGGGCAGAGTCGAGGCCGGGGCTTAGCTACAACCCTTGGAAATTACCACATAAAATTTTCCATATGACCACCAGGTGTGGGAAAATTCCAACGATTTTCCTGCGGTCACACCTCACCCTCCAACATATGACCACCAGGTGCGTTGATTATTCCAACAGTTTTCTAACCACTATGGTTTTAGCGCTAGGATGTGGCCACATGGCGGCCATGCGACCATGACCTTCGACGGTTAAGGTGCATGGATCGATAACCATTCGACATAATGCCATGATTTTTGAAAGAGGTGCAGTGATGGGCTTTTGGCACGAGAAATGCCCGTGATCTAGGTTAGGTCACACACAGGTGCATTTTGGCGAGCAGAGACAACAAAGAATTGGGATAAACTTCCAGGAAGTGATTTCTACTCATTTTTTGGCCAAACCAAGTGCAGGAAGAGCCCAACTAGGGGTTTTTGGACATTCCAGATCCATTGAAGCCATATAATTTTCATTTTGAGCATTGTAAAGCACTGATTTTGACACTTTGAGCATTAATGAAAAAAATCCATTGGAAGTTGGACCAGGAGATGTAGCCCAAGAGAGGGGTGAAATTATTTATCATTTTGTTTTGTTAATGTGTTTAATTTGATGGATGTTATGTCTATTTATTATTCTCATGTTTAAGTAAAAAATCATTACGTTTTATGTGTTTGTAACTTGATCCTATTACCCAAGCACATACAAATTAAACTTGCAATTTTAAGGAGACTCAAGCCTTTTGATTTTCAGATCAAGTTGGTATCAGAGCATATGTTTTTGAAGGTTTGATTGTTTGCAAGTGTTTGTTTTCTTATTCTTACAATGTTTAAGCTCACAAGAGGAGAAGGTCAACTTGTAGAGCCAAGTTCTCAACTTTCAATAATAATAACTACACAATCACCTCAAGCTTCAAGGAGATATTCACCAAGTATGGCTCATGAGGAGAGTCATGAAACTCTTACTTCATAAGATTAAACTTTCTGAAAATATTTCTATGATATGATAGAAATGGTGAATGCTTTATTTGAAGAAAGAAATGCAAGTTTTCAAGGTGAAATCTCAAATCCCCCAATGGGTAATGAATATAGTGGTGATAAAAATCCAAAAGGAAATGGAGAGAATGGTGGTATTCCACCTCCTTCACCTCCATCTTCCACTTCTTCTACCATTTCACAACCACCTCCAAATTCTTCAAAAGAACATGGTAAACTTCCTCCACAAACTCCTTTTCTTAAGCTTGATATTAAGTTTGAATTGTCTATGTACAATGGAGAGGTAAATGATGAGAAATTGGATAATTGGATTCGTCAGATTGAAGTGTATTGTAGGATACAAAGAATCAAAGATGATGAAACTAAGATTCATCTTGCTTCTCTTAGATTGGAAAGTGAAAAACCCATTTGGTGGGAAGCCAAAAATCAAGAGGACATGAAGAAACATGGTAAAGTTTTATCCTTTTGGAATGATTTTATTGTTGCACTTAAAAGACAATTATATCCATTAGCATACATGTGGAAAGCTATTATGGATTGGAAAATTTTTATACAAGCTAAAGGGAAACGTGTGCAAAGCTACACTCAAGAATTTAAAAGAATAGCTTTGATTTTGGGTATAGATTTATCTTGTCAAGAAACTTTGCTCAAATACATTGAAGGATTTCATAGCTACTAGACGAACACAATAATTATGTTTAAGCCTGCAAATCTAGATGAAGTTTGTGTACAGGAAACTCATTTGGAAGCAAGAGGGAGGAATGAACCTCAAGAGCACAACAAGTAGGCTTTTGTTAAGGGAGACAAGGGAAAGAGAAAATTCAAAGGAAATGGAATAAATAATGGTTTAGTCAAGAAAGAGGGAGAAAAACTCCAATTTAAACATTTTTAAAAGGGTGGCCATGATGAAGACCATTGTTGGAAACTTCATCCTGAAATGAGACCCAACAAATTCAGCCATAAGGGGAAAGAAAAGACTATTGCAACTACATAACATGATTTAGGTTATGATTCAGGAGATGAAATAAAAATTACAACCATGGGTTTTCAAGGTAAGGATTCTATTGTAACTACTAGTTCTTCTAGTATTAGCCTCAATGAAAGTCAACATGAAAAAGGAATAATAGATATTTTCCAGATAAGGGTTATTTCGAAGCATACCAAGATATATACTATTTTTGATACTGGATCTCAAGAAAACCTCATATGTGAAGACACTGTCTAGAAATTAAAATTGGAAACTTCTCCACATCCTAAACCATACCCTCTAGGATGAATATGTGACAATGCCAAATTGCATGTCACAAGAAGGTGTAAACTTAGATTTTCCATCACTGCAACCTTTATATATGAGGTAGAGCTTGATGTTATTCCATTGGATATTTGTGGTATTGTGTTGGTAAGCCCATATTTATATGACAGGAGATCCATATTTCATCGTCATGAGAACAAATTCCATTTGTTTAAAAATGGGGCTGAGTACATTGTTAGAGCACATACAAAGAAGTTGAATTTGTCAATTGTAGATACTGGACAAATCAAGAGATTAGTCAATGCTAGTAATAAATTTGTCCTATTGATGATCAAACCCAAAGACAATGTTGAAAAAGAAGCTTTCCAAGGTTGTGATGCAAAGATGAAATCTGTTTTATATGATTTTGTTAATCAATATGATGAGATGTTTTAGTAACCAAAAGGATTTCCTCCAAAAATGGGTATCCAACATGAGATACAATTGCAACAAGATTGTCCTCTTCCAAACATTGGTATTTGCAGAATGTAAGTCATGGAGAATGCCTAAATTAAAAATAAAATCCAAGAGTTGTGTAACACCCTGTTTCCCCCAGTTTGTAAATATAACTGGACTGGCCAAGGACTATGGAAAACTCATAAGTATGAATATGTGATGTAAATGGACCTACAAGAAGAGGTCAATGAATGTGAATAACATTTTGAATTATTGCAGGACTGCTGAGAGGGGATGTGCAGAAAAGAGACCACGATGGCAATGGAAGGCACCTGAAAAGGTGGCGTTAACTTCCACCAAGTATTTATATCGTATTTGGAATCCACTAGCTCGGAGAACCAAAAGCGGCTCACTGGCCCCAAAATTAATGTCTCGCAGACTGGTAGGTGGACGACTTGATGAGGGATGGGATGGTGAACCGCCCGTCCGTAGAGCCATCAGGCTTGATCGGCGCGAGGGTAATCGTGCCACATGCAACCTCACGAGAGGATAAGGCATATGGCGGAAGCGATTTCGGGGCGAGACGCGAGGGGGAATCTGGCACCACGCAGAGTGAGTGATAGCAGAGAGGAAGGATTGCAACCTTTGCTCTTGGTCACTGGCAGACAGAGAGACGCAGTCTCAGCTCGGGGGTGGCTAGTGGTAAATCCACTGGGAGTCACTACGCCTACGGTTGGGTGGAAACGAGCACCCCTCTCAGCAGTTGCACCCATTTCTAAAGTCACTTCTGATAAGTGTTTTGTTTACATATTGCCTCTTGAAATTCATAGAATGATACATATATGTATATGCTCATAGACCTGTGAAATTGTGAACAATTTTAGTGTAATAATGTTTGTGCAGTGTTTTGATAAGAATTTATAGACATATGCTTATAACAACGGAATCCATGCATGATTTAAGTTGATAAATGAATCTAATTATAGGTTGAATTAAGTTAGGCTTCCAAACCATCCTCGGGAAATTGTTTCCCTTCATCCATCTCTCGGAAAGCCCTGGAATAGATCCCTTGTAGAGATTTCCTCCTTGGAAAGGTTTACCCAGAACCTGGAATAGGAAATTGAAGATGCAAGTCTTAATAACCTTGTACGAGGAGGAACGATGCTCTTAAAAACCTGAGATGGCATTTTAAGGGAGGAATATCGAATCGACGGATGAGAATTCATCGGGAAATCCATAGTTTCCCCACGACTGTTAGATTAGCAGGAGAAGGTAGGGCGTTAAAGGCCTTACCACCTGATTTTCCTGTGTCTTCATGGGTAGTGAAGAGTCTAGGGCCGTAGATCCCCATGTTCCATGAGAACATCCAGATCACTAATTTCCCCATCCATAAAGTTGTGGAAGAGTGCACAAAGTGGCATCAGAACCGTTGGATGACGCAACCCGGCCCTCAACGACACTGTCGCTCCACCAGGACCTTCACTATCTCTGGCCCGAAGGGTTCAAGTTCCTCCTTATTCTCCTCAGGAATTTCTACCCACACGAACACTACCCCGCGATTCTCCCTTGAGAAATCGGGAGATTGGACCTCGCGACTTCGCGAGTTCCGTAACCGGGAACTGGACTCTCAGGTCCCCGAGACCCAATACTTCTAGTAAACGTTGACTCTGTCTCGGTATATCGGGACCTCGCGCTATCGCGACTTCACGACTAGCATCTCTACGCCTTTGAATGCTCGAACCCCGAGACCCAAAGTGCCGAGATACTGATGACTCAGAATCTCATGACCTTGCGCTCTCGTCACTCTCGAGATCAGACTTGGGGTCTCCAACTCCTGAGATCCGATATCTCGAGACCACCTGTCACATCATCATCAATCCCGACGTACACCATGCAAAACATTCCGGGACGTCGCGTTTCGCATCCTTGTGACCTCACTTTGTGAGAAACAAGAATCTTCCATCGCGAACTCCCGATACATCTGACCCACAAGTCAGGTCACGATCTTAATGATTCTCTACAACGGTTCAAGTCGTCGATTCTCTTCTTCTCGAAGAGCTTCCCCAGTCACCACCTTTTTTCTGCGAGACCTCCACAGGGGTCGACTTCCCAGTGAATCAAAGAGACTATCCCTCCTGATCTTTTTGTCCACTCTGACTCCTTCAAGGATTTCTCGAACACGCTCCTTTTACTCGGTCTTCAATCACTTCCAAAAGTGTTGAAGTCTTCTAGGCCCCGCGCATCCATGCTCGCAACGGCTTCGGCCCTTTCCTCTTCTCAGACTTGCTACTGAGACTCAACTTCGACCTGCACACACCTGCACGGCTCGAATACCTCAAACCAAACTCTGGGTGAAAGAGAAAAAAAGTTCAACTGCTTGGCCTCCTCAATGCACTCTATGCGGAGGAATTCGACTGCACTCTATGCAGGAATCTCTTGGCTCAAGCAGAGAATCAGTTGGACCTCTATATCCTCATTCTCTCAGGTTTTGAACCTGATATGCAATCACATACACAGCATACAACAAGTAAGCATAGAAAGAAGCAAACATGCAAAGGCATAATATCAACAGCACACAGAGATCAAACACGTCCATGGAATTGAATCAGGGCTTCTCCTATTAATTCAATAACTGTACATGGAGGTTTCTTCACAACTCTCTCTGCTCTGCTCTCTTCTTGCTCTCAATGCTAATGCTTTTTTTTTGTGATAATACAATGAAACAAGGGAGGGTGTCTATATTCCGTTTTCCCTTTCGAAAGCTAAAACTGTCTAATCTATAGTTAATTCCTTATCTACCTACATTAAAACTAAATAAATGTCTCATCTACCTAAGGACGAGAGCTTATCCGCTCAAGGTCCGTTACATCTATAAAGTGCGCTTCATCACATCAAGTATTAATGTTTGGCGCAACCATATTCCAATGTTTCAAAATTTGAATGCTGGCACTGTCCAGCTTTTCCTTTTCCTCCTCGCGCTGGCTCGCTTGATTGAGTGAGCGATGCTCCTGCATCATACTCCTTGTCTCAAAAGATTTCATGGCTCCTTCCGATGAGCTCCCGCACAGTCTGCCCATGTTTCAAAATCACTGCTTTTGTCTCCCAGCTGGCATCCTCTACTGGGTGATCTTTCCATTTCACCAGGTATTCAAAATACTGCTTTCTTCTGGTCTTCTTCCCTGCTTGTTTGTCCAGTATGCACTCCATCTGAGGTTTCTGTGCAACTAGTAATTGTTTCTGCCACTGGACCACTGGTTCCTCAGTTCCAGTGTCTGCTTCGTCATCCCTGTAGGGGTAGAAATCCGAAATGTTAAATATCGGAGATATCCCAATGCCCTCCGGCAACTCAAGCTCATATGCATTTTCACCAAACTTTTTCAGGACTCTGCATGGCCCGATATTTCTCATATTGAGCTTTTTGTATGTTCCTCTTGGGAATCTTTCTTTCCTCAGGTGCTCCAGAACCATGTCGCCAACTTCGAAATGAAGTTGTCTCTTCCTCTGGTCAGCTCTGCGCTTGTACTCCTGATTCGATTTCTGCAACCGCTGCTTCACCTCCGCGTGTAGTTCCTGCATTGCCTCAACGAATTCTTCAGCCCTCACGCTGCTAGTCTCAGCCTGTTCTGGCTCCCTGAGCTTAGACAATCCTCTCAGTTGTGTCCCATACAAAATCTGAAATGGGCTCTTACCTGTACTCCGATTCACCGAATCGTTGTACGCGAATTCTTCCTGCGGTAAAATCTGATCCCAACTGGTGTGATGCTCCGTCACCAGGCTTCTCAATAGATCTCCCAAGCTTCTATTGACGACTTCTGTTTTCCCATCTTCTTGCAGATGGTATGCTAAGATGAATGCTAGATCAGTCCCCAGCTTCTTCCATAGCATCCTCCAGAAGTGACCTATGAACTTGGTATCTCTGTCCGAGACTATGCTTCTCAGAAATCCATGCAATCGCACGATCTCTTTGAAAAACAAATTTGCGATGTGTGTGGCATCGCTTGTCTTGTGACATGGGATAAAATGTGCCATCTTTGAGAACCTGTCCACCACCACAAAGATGGAATCCACTCCTCGCTGAGTTCTTGGTAAACCCAATACAAAGTCCATGCTAATGGCTTCCCACAGCCTCTCTGGTATAGGCAACGACTGATAAAACCCTGTGTTCTACTTCCTGCCCTTAGTATGTTGACATATTTTGCATCTGTCAACAAATCGCTTAACATCTGTACGCATGCCCGGCCAAAAATATGATTCGCTTAGCTTGGCGAATGTTTTTTCATGCTCGAAATGACCTGCTAGTCCACCGCTGTGCTTCTCCTTCACCAAATTCTCTCTCATAGAGCAATCTGGAATGCACAATTGATTTCCTTTGAAAAGAAACCCATCCTGGATCAGGTAGTCAATCCATGGACTCCTATCCCTGAGAACTGGGTTCTCGGTTGCCTCGTATGCTTCGCTAAAATCAGCATCACCTGCATACATATCTTTCAAGTTTTCAAAACCCAAAGTTTTGACTATGAACTCCTGTAGCAGCAAGCATTTCCTACTCAAGGCATCAACCACCTTGTTCGCAGCCCCTGAAATGTGCTTGATCACAAATGTAAAATTCTGCATGTACTCTACCCACTTCGCATGCTTTTGATTCAGCTTCTCTTGCTGACTCACGAATTGCAGTGCATGATTATCACTGTAGAGAACAAACTCCTTGGGGATGAGATAATGCCTCCACTTTTTCAATGCATGGATAATGGCATAGAATTCTTTGTCGTACGTGGAGTATTTCAGCTTGGCATCATCCAGCTTCTCACTGTAGTATGCAACAGGCCTGTCATCCTGACTTAAGACCCCTCCAACAACATACCCACTGGCGTCACACTTCACTTGGAAGGTTTTCTGAAAATTTGGCAGCACCAGAATTGGTTGCTCGGTTATCTTCCGCTTCAACAGACTGAAGCTCTTTTCAGCCTTGGATGTCCACTGAAAAATTTTATGCCGCTTCTTCACAGTGTCCATCATTGCAGCACTGATTCCGCTAAAATTTCTAATGAATTTTTTGTAGAAGCTCGCCAAACCATGGAAGCTCCTTACCTCAAAAACATTTCTCGGCGATGGCCAATTCCTGATTACATTCACCTTCTCAGGATCCATCTTCAACTCATTTGCCGAGATTACAAAACCCAGATATATGAGTTCCGTCCGTATGAAGGAACACTTCTTCAAATTGATCAGCAGTTTCTCCTGCTGTAACCTTCTCATCACAATGGCCAAATGCCTCAAGTGCTCAGCCCTGGTTTTGCTGAAAATCAATATGTCATCCAAATACACTACCACGAATTTGCCAATGAATTCCCATAGGACTTCATTCATCAGCCTCATAAAAGTGTTGGGTGCATTTTTCAAGCCAAATGGCATGACCAGCCATTCATACAAACCCTCGTTTGTTTTGAATGTTGTTTTCCATTCATCTCCCTCTCTCATTCGGATCTGATGATATCCACTCTTGAGATCTATCTTGGAGAAGTAATTTTCCCCACTCAGGCAATCCATCAAGTCGTACATTCTTGGCAGTGGAAACCTGTACCTGATGGTGATTTTATTGATTGCCCTGGAGTCTGTACACATCCTCCAGCCTCCATCCTTCTTCGGACTTAGTACTGTCGGAACATCACATGGACTAAGGCTCTCCCTCACTAGTCCCTTATCCTGCAGATCCTGAACCTGCCTTTTGAATTCCTCGTTCTCTTGAGGTGTCAACCTGTACGCTGCCTTATTTGGAAAACTTGCTCCGGGTATGAGGTCAATATGATGACTCACACTCCTCATCGGTGGAAATGAACGAGGTAGTTCGTCCACAATGATGTCAGCGAACTCTCCCAGCAATTGTTGAATCTCCTCCGGCAAGTCGTCCACTCTTGTGCTTGTCAAGACAACCCGCGACTTCCTGACAACAAAGAACTGTGGATATTCATCCTTCTCCAGCTCTGTGAGAAGTTCCTTCCCACTCATGAGGAGTATGGTACTGCTCACCTCTGGCTTTACTTCCTGATATTTATCTTTTATCGGAAGCAACCTATGGAGTCTCCCATCCTTCTCCAAGGTGTATGTGTTCATCCTCCCGTCATGAACAACATTTCTATCAT
>JZKD02S0500740.1:385127-398455 GCA_000966675.3 Picea glauca | reverse complement strand
GAAAAGTTATGCTGATCAAAAGAGAACTCCAAGAGAGTTCCAAACGGGAGATCATGTATACCTCAGAATTAAGCCCAGAAGGAGTTCCCTGAAAATGGGAGCTTGTGCCAAATTGACACCCCGGTATTGTGGACCCTTTGAAGTTCTAGATAGAGTGGGACCTGTAGCCTATCGGCTAGCACTTCCTCCCACAGTAAAAGCGCATAATGTTTTCCATGTTTCATTATTAAAGAAATATGTACATGATGCTAATCATATAATTGACTGGTCTGTGATCCAGGTGGAATCAGAGGGAGAATTTCTAACGGAACCCCAATGCATACTGGACAGAAAAGAAACCTCTCTCTGGAATAGAACCATTGCACAGGTCAAGGTGCAATGGAAACATTTTGGCCCAGATGAGGCTACATGGGAAACAGAGGATGCCATGAGACAGGCATATCCGATTTTGTTTACTTCTGTACATGTAATTCATGTTAGTAGCTAAGAACATCGAGGACGATGTTCCTTTTTAATGGGGAGGGAATTGTAACACCATGTTTCCCCCAGTTTGTAAATATAACTAGACTAGCCAAGGACTATGGCAAACTCATAAGTATGAATATGTGATGTAAATGAACCTACAGGAAGAGGTCAATGAATGTGAATAACATTTTGAATTATTGCAAGACTGCTGAGAGGGGATGTGTAGAAAAGAGATTATGATGGCGGTGAAAGGCACCTGAAAAGGTGGCATTAACTTCCACTGAGTATTTATATCATATTTGGACTCCACTGGCCCGGAGAACCAAAAGCGGCTCGCTGGCCCCAAAGTTAATGTCTCGTAGACTGGTAGGCGGACGACTTGATGAGGGATGGGATGGTGAACCTCCCATCCATAGAGCCGTCAGGCTTGATCAGTGTGAGGGTAATCGTGCCACACGCAACCTTGCGAGAGGATAAGGCGTATGGCGGAAGCGATTTCGGGGGGAGACGCGAGGAGGACTCTGGCACCACACAAAGTGAGTGATAGCAAAGAGGAAGGATTGCAACCTTCGCTCCTGGTCACTGGCAGATAGAGAGACACAGTCTCAGAGCATCGTGGTCTCATCTCGAGGGTGGCTAGTGGTAAATCCACTGGGAGTCGCTACGAATACGGTTGGGTGGAAACAAGCACCCCTCTCAACAGTTGCACCCATTTCTGAAGTCACTTCTAATAAGTGTTTTGTTTACATATTGCCTCTTGAAATTCATAGAATGATACATATATGTATATGCTCATAGACCTGTGAAATTGTGAATGATTTCAGTGTAGGAATGTCTGTGTAGTGTTTTAATAAGAATTTCATAACATATGCTTATAACAGAGGAAGCCATGCATGATTTAAGTTGATAAATGAATCTAATTATAGGTTGAATTAAGTTAGGCTTCCAGCCTATCCTCGGGAAGTTGTTTCCCTTTATCCATCTCCCAGAAAGCCCTGGAATAGATCTCTTGTAGAGATTTCCTCCTTGGAAAGGTTTACCCAGAACCTGGAATAGGAACTTGAAGGTGCAAGTATTAATAACCTTGTACGAGGAGGAACGATCCTCTTAAAAACTCGAGATGGCAGCTTAAGGGAGGAATATTGAATCGACGGATGGGAATTCGTCGGGAAATCCACAGTTTCCCCACGACAGTTAGATTAGTAGGAGAAGGTAGGGTGTTAAAGGCCTTACCACCTGATTTTCCCGTGTCTTCATGGGTAGTGAAGAGTCTAGGGCCATAGATCCCCTGTTCCATGAGAACATCCAGACTGTTGATTTCCCCATCCATAAAGTTGTGGAAGAGTGCACAAAGTGGCATCAGAACCATTGGATCTCACTAAGGTGCAAGGAGGTTACGGCCACATCAGAGTCTAAGATCGAAAGGATGATAAACCATTGGATCAACAGCTGAACTCCCGTTAACCGTTAGGTTTGGCAGGAGTTACACTGGGGTTAAGCCCTAGTGAATAGAGGAGAGTCCCTAAAAATTCATCAGGATATTGAAGCTATCGGGAATTCCAGAAGTGAAGAAATATTGCCACTTGGAATCGCGATCCGCGATATCCCGGCAAGATCAGGACCATCCGTTGGCAGAGGACACGTGGTGGAGATCAAGCGCCATCGGCATTTGGCGCATCGAGAAATCAACATTTCCAGGGACAAGAGGATGGGGAAGTCCCAGGTGAAAACCCTGACATAATCCGAGCCGTCCGTTCAGAGGGACAGGGGTCGAATATCTGACGAGAGTTGGAAAGTCGGGAAATCGACATTCCTAAGGTCGAAGAAACCAGGACATCGAAAGCGCTGAAACCCCGACAAGGATATGGACCGTCCATTTGGAGGGACACGTGGAGGAGATCAAAGCTATCAGGAAAGTCCCGACAAGGGAACCCATCCCTCGGAGTTTGGTGCATCGGGATATCAGGAATCCCGTGGACGTGGTGTTTACCCCTTTTGAAACTGCGAAACGCGAAACCCCGATGGGGTAAGGTTGTGGATGCGAGGTAACGGTCACATGAACTAGGGCTTAGCCAGGAGGGCTAGCTGAAGCAGAGGCATGTCGGGAATCGACATATCGTGGGTTTCGAGGGCGTGTGCACATTGACAGCAAGAACCCCGAAACCCCGATGAGGAGGTATGGTTGCGGTCATTTAGAGGGAGATCTGGAGCCGTTGATCTCACCGACTGCTCACCGCCATTGATTTTGGTTATGGAGGAAGGGCTTCCTGGTGACGTCAAATCGGGAATCTATGCATCAAGAAATCGGGGATTCTATTGACAAGAGGTTTGGTGCATATCGACACGCGAAACCCCGAACCCCGCTAAGAGATAAGACCGTGGTCACAGGTTAACGATCATATGGTTCGAAGCCTATAGTCAGGAGTGCTAACACGTAGGGAGCATGTTGGGACTCGAAGGATCGCGAATATTGGGAGTGAGTGAATTTTGACAATTGAAACCCCGTAGCCCCGATGGGAGTTATGACCGTGGTCATATAGAGGAGGTCATGTGAACCAAGAGCTTAGCCTAGAAGGCTAAATGGGTATTTAAGCACGTCGTAATTTTTGAAGACAGAAACCCCGACGGAAAGGGACGTAAGACCACAGTCATGTACAGATAGCCGGGTAGGTGAATGGAAGACCTGTTGGATCAGGGATTGGCATTTTTGCCGCTACAAGCTCCGGGGATTCTCATTATTGAGAAATCAACGAAAAAATTTGATTTTTGGTAGTGGATAGTTACAAGTTGCTTGAAAAAGGGGTCATCATGCTAAGCACATCGCCATGTGGTTCACCAATTTTTTTCGTGCCAAATAAAGATGCCACATGACACATGTGTGTATATTTCAGAGCCTTGAACAATATTACGGTAAATAATCGTTATCCTCTTCCTAGAATTGATGATTTTCTTGATCAATTGAAAGATGCTATGTATTTTACTAAGTTGGATTTGAGAAGTGGATATCATCATATTAGGATTGCTAAAGGAGACACATGGAATACAACTTTCAAAGTAAAGCAAGGTTTGTTTGAATGGATGGTAATGTCATTTGGGCTTAGTAATGCTCCTACCACATTCATGAGAGTCATGAATGATGTTTTAAGGCCACTTCTTGATGATTGTGTGATTGTCTACATGGATGACATTTTGATATTTAGCAAATCTCGTGAAGCACATGTTATGCATGTAAAGAAATTTTTTAAAGATGTCTAAATGTGAGTTTGGAAAGACCTCACTTGTTTACTTGGGGCATATTGTTGGAGGAGGAGAACTCAAAATTTATCCTTCCAAGTTCAAAATCATTTTGGATTGGGCTAATCCCAACAATGTGACAGAGGTAAGAATATTTTTGGGAGAAACCCACTATTGGATAAAGTTTATTGCTAACTTCTCTTCAATTATAGCTCCATTACATGCAATGACAAGCATCAAGCAGGTTTTCCAATGGGGAGGAAAACAACAAAACAAAATATGCATTGAAGGAGAAGATTAGCTCAACTCCAGTTCTTACACTTCCTAATTTGAGACATCCTTTGAGATAAAAAAAAATGCAAGTAATTATGCAATGGGAGTAGTCTTGTTGCAAAATGGTAAGCCCATTTATTTTCATTCTGAAACTTTTAATGATGTTGTGATTAACTATCCTACTTATGATAAGGAGTTGTATTCATTGGTGAAAAGTGTGAAAAAATGGAAACATTATTTGTTGGGAAAAGAAACTATCATTCACACAGATCATCAACCATTGCAATACTTATAATCACAAACAAAGCTACAATAAGCAAGGCACTTAATTTGGATGATTATTCCACAACAATTACACTTGGTTATAGGGTATGAAAAATTCATTTATAACAAAGTTGTTGATATGGTTTCTAGGCCTATTGTTAGTGCTTCAGTTATTCTTAAGCATAATTCTATCATGCATGAAAGATATGTTGAACAATATACTTTAGATGTTGATTTTAAAGAGGTTTATGCAACTTTGTGTCATTCTAACCAAGTTGAGGAATTGGATTACCATGCGCATGATAATTTTTTGTATCATCTTTGCAAGCTATGTATTCCAGAGGTTGAAAGCATCAACATCATAAGGGAAGAACATTCTTCTCTTATTGTTGGCCACTTTGGTGTGGGCAATACAATGGCTTATTTGAAAACGTGTTTATATTTCCCTAAAATGAATGAAATCGTTTCAAGATATGTAAGAGGATGTTCTTTATGTGCTACAAGTAATACTAGAAATAGGAAGTTGGGTTTGTATACTCCACTTCTAGTTCCTTCTCGTCCTTGGGAAAACGCTTCCATGGACTTTGTAGGAGGTCTAACTATGTCTAAAAATAATCATGATTATCTTTTTTTGTGGTTGACCATTTCAACAAAATGTTTATTTTGATTCCTTGTAAGAAGCAGGTTACAAATGAACAAATGACACAAATTTTCTTTCATCATGTTTGGGTACATTTTGGATTTCCCAAATCCATTATTTCTAATCGAGATTCTTGATTTATTGGGAACTTTTTGTCAATCTTATGGGAACTCATGGACACCAAGATGAAAAAGAGCACAACATTTCATCCACAAACAGATGGTAAAACATAAGTGGTGAATAGAACAATAGTGCATCTTCTTCGTGGTTATTGCATCAAGCATCCTAAGCTTTGGGATGAGCACCTACACTACATTCAACATGCTTACAACCGGGCTAAGCACTCTTCAACTCAAACATCTCCATTTGAGGCATGTTTTGGTTATTTGTGAAAATCTCCTTTAGATTTTATCTTTGGGAAATATATTGCTATTGATGGGCATTATGACATTGATAGAGAAAAGAAGTTCATTGAAAAAATTCAGTTGGTGCATCAAATAGTACAAGAACAATTGGAAAAGAGCCATGCCAAGTACAAGACAAGACATGAAAAGCATCATGTTGATCAAGTTGGATATGAAGTTTGGATTTACATTAGAAAAGAGAGGCTTAAAGGAGAAGGTAAAAACCTAAAACAAATTAGATATGGACCTTTCAAGATTCTTGAAAAGATTGGTAACAATGACTTCCATTTGGATTTGCCTCCTTATATGCAAATGTATGCAGTTGTTAATGTTGAGAATTTGAGAATGTATGAGCCTCCTTTGATTGATGATCAAGAAGAGAATGTTCATATTCCTTCCATAGATGATTTATTGCCAGAATATCTTTCAGAACTGCATGAGGATACAATCCTTGACAGGAGGATGAGAACTTCAAAATGAGGGAATGTGGAATACTTTCGTGTTAGTATTAAAGGAACAAATCCAAATAAAGATAGATGGATTGAGCTTGGAAAGGTAAGGGAACTATAACCTCATATTCAGATAAAATGAAAGTAGTCTTTTGGAGGTCCAAAAGCTTCCCAATGGGGATGAGCAATCCAGGGGATAAAAATATGCTCAAAAATCAAAGTGCTCGAAATTTCTTGAAAACAGACTCGTGAGTAGAACCCATCCTCATGATCCCAATGCAACTTCAATGGGTTCAAACAAATGTCGTATGCGAGAGATATCGTTTTTTGTCTACTTTGCCAAGCATGCAAAATTTTTGTTGACTGTACAGTCTGTACTGTTGACTGTGGAGTCTATACTGACATGTGGCAAGGTGATTGGGAAGGTGATGTGGCAGGCTCGTACGTGGACCAATCCAATTTTGACACATGGAATTGAGGGTGACAAATAGTATGGTGCCATGTGGCCCAGTCATGGGTTGCCACGTGGTACCCCTATGGTTGTTAAACGTTTGTGGAGTCCATGGGGGTCGAACTCGTGATGTTTGGGCAAGTGGCAGAGTGCTGGCATAGGTTGGGCTACCAGTCTGCCTTTCATTTATTACTTAACCTTAGGCCATTGCAAAACTATTTGAGTTTGATATAAGGTTTGGTCGGGGCGGAGTTCGGGACGGGGCTTAGCCCCAACCCTTGCACATTACCAAATAAAATTTTCCATATGACCACCAGACACGGGAACCTTCCAAATATTAGCCTGCGGTCACACCTTAGCCTCCAACATATGATGACTAGGCGTGCAGATTATTCCAACAGTTTTCCAACGACTCCAGTTTTAGCGCTAAGACATGGCCACATGGCGGAAATGCAACCGAAACCTCTGACGATTAAGTAACTTGGTGTGCTAACGATTTGATAGAATGCCATGATTTGAAGAATGAGAGTGGTGCTGGGTTTTTGGCATGGGAAATGTATGCGAGCTAGGTTAGTCACACACAGGTTCATTTTGGCGAGCAAAGACAACAAAGAATTGGGAGAAACTTCCAGGAAGTGATTTCTACTCAAGTTTTGGCCGAATGAGGTGCAAGAAGAGCCAAGCTAGGGGTTTTTGGACATTTTGGAGCCATTGAATCCATCTATTTTTCATTATGAGCATTTTAAAACACTGATTTTGACACTTTGAGCATTAATGAAAAAGATCAATTCGAAGTTGGACCAAGAGATGTAGTGCAAGAGAGAAGTGAACTCCTTAATCATTTTTCTATGTTAATGTGTTTACTTTGATGGTTGTTATGTCTATTTATGATTCTCATTTTTAAGTAAAAACTCATTAAGTTTTATGTGTTTGTAAATTGATCCTATTACCCAAGCACATACAAATTACACTTGCAATTTTAAAGAGACTCAAGCCTTTTCATTTTCAAATCAAGAAGGAATTCACACTAGTCTCCTGCCTTTCTGCTAGCATGGTCATAAAGAGTTCTTAGTAATTGGAAAATAGTGTATCACATCATTTGACATAAGAACATGATCTATGTATCCATCTGATGGACAAGGAATTAAGGATCCAAGTGGATCTTAGTGATGATGTCAAGTATGTAGTGAAGGGGGAGGGAACAATCTTGTTCCAACTTGAGTCAAATGGTTTGTTTTAGGCCCATGATGTGATATATGTATTATGATTGAAGAATAATTTTCTCTTGGTATAAGTTATGGAGGAATTTTGTAGGAAAAACTATATATTCTCTATGAAGACAAAGGATGGGGTATTTACTCGGTTCCAGGAGTTCAAGGCCCAGGTGGAGAACTAGACAGGAAAGAAGATCAAGGTATTGAGGTTAGATAATGGGGAAGATTACACCTCCAATGAATTCAAGTATTTCTACAAGGATTCAGGGATCAAGAGGGAGCTTACAATATCGTATATCACTTAGTAGAATGGGGTTGTGAAGAGAAAGAACCAATCCATCATTGCTTCTTCCAAGACTATGATACATGACTAGGACTTGCCTATGTTTAATTGGGAGTAGGCATGTAACATCATAGTATATGTGTAGAACATGAGTCATCATAGGATAATGGGGGACAAGAATCCATAGGAAGTATTTATAGGAGTGAAGTCAGAGATAGGACATTTGAGTATATATGGTTGTCCAATATACATCCATGTTCCTATGGATAATAGGACTAAGCTGGAGACTTTAGGAGAAAAGGACATGTTTGTGGGATACAACGAGACCTACAAATATTATAGGATATTTTTACAAGTGAAAATGAATAAATTTGTGAGAAGATATGTTAAGTTCGATGATAACTTTTCATCTAGGAAGTCTCATGAGTTACCACTAGTGGCAGAGGATGAGGAGTGGGAGTCTCCTAAGGGAGAAAAAAATTAAGAGAATTCTAGTTCATGGAGTCAGCCTCCAGGTGGGGAGGAGGAGTTAGACCCTTTTAGTTCTTTCGGGATACCTATGTGGTTTGATTAGACATTGAAGGATGCTCACTAGCATGTTGAGGCTCCTAGGAGAACTATGAGAGAAGGCATACTAAGAATTTTAGAACCTTCATGGAACTAATGAGTAATGTCATTGAAGAAGTAGTAGACCATTAGGTTTATTGGGATTTTATTGAGTAGGATGATGTGTGGGATATTGTGCCAAGATTAGAAGGACAACCAATTCGAGTTGGATCTTCTATAAGTACCTTCCTCGCTGAGAAGGAGTGTTGATGCATGTACCATCGAAAAAGTACTTCCACCCAGGTTTAAGTGTTTGTATGTGTGAAAGTAGTTCAAATCCTTCAAACCTTAGTAATTTACTTTAATTAAATGAATTATTAAAGTGAATCCTTTTTATAATTAAAGTGATTTTAATTTAATGAAATGTTAAGGTTATTAGCATTAGTGAATTAAATGAATTTTATCCATTGATATCAAGTGAGGTCAAATCTCATATCAATCATCAATCACTTTGGATATTAAGGTTATATTTGATTGGGTCATAACACAATTTTATAAAGGCAAGGCCATATGAAAGATAAAAAGACACAAAAAATAGAGAGAGAAAAGAAGGACCTTTTCTCAAGGAGATCTCAGCAAGGGTCAAGAATGACTTTCATCTAGATATCATACATGTGCATAAGACTAATAATGAGGGGGACGTAAATAAGAATAGTATAGTGGACACACACGCAAGAGGGTGCATATAAATTGTACATTATGCAAGTACAAGGATGTAAAATAGCCACATATTAGTTGATGGGTTGTAGGAGTTTATTGTATATTTCTATTTCTATTGTATAGGAGTTTTTTTGGCATTTTTTCCCAGTTTGGGAGCCCTTTAATTTTGGAGTCATTATTTAATCCAAATCTTATTTGAACCAAAATATTTTATGTGTTGTGTGAAGGTTGGTTTCCATATTTTTCTTCTGTTGTTTTATTTTTAATCAATGTGTTGTAATTTATTTATTAGCAAGGAAATACACTTTTTATTTCTAATCACTGTGTTGTAATTTATTGTTAAATATAATGGAACCTCAACAGTCTGACTGTACACTGCTAGTTGTCCTGGCAAAATGTACTTTCTATTCTTGATTTTCTTGAGCCTATTTAGCTCAGATATTTTCCCATTGCATAGTACTCCTTCAGACTTACCTCTCATTGTACTTTTCTTCACGCGTTCTAATATACTACTTTTTGTTCTATTCTTTCTCTCTGCATTTCTTGCTTCACAATTTATCCTAGTATCAAAGCATCAACAGTAAGCCTCTTCACATAGGCTGGAGAGCAACACGATCCTCAAACAACGCAGAGCTTACACGGATCTTGAGAGCATTCAACACAAACTTTTCACAAGGCTTGGAGAGTTGTCTGTCATACTCTTGAAAGATCCTCGCAGGAAACTTCCACGAGGAAGTTGTCCGCTCATACTCTCAAAAGATTGTCGTAAGAAGCTCGTGCGAGGTCGCAGAGCGTACTACGCTCGAAAGATCGAGGAAGAAGAGAGTGCAAAAGAAGAAACTTTAAAGATTCTTGTAATTTTCAAGAATCATCAAATATTTATGAAGAAGAGCTGCAGGAGGCGGGAACTCTTGAAGAATTAAAAGCATTTTTTCAAATTCATGAAAGATATTTGCATAAAGAAGAAGCATTTAAAGAATCTCGAAAATCGCTCAAATCTGTTAAAGATTGCACCAGAGAACAAAGAACTCGTGAAATTCTTTCAAATCTTTGAAAGACTCATGAATTTTTTCTTCCGCAGGAGAAAATTCCTTTAAATGCAGCAAAGATCGCATCTAAGGAGCAAAGAACAACCGTCGCGGCCGTAAGAATTGTCCTACGAAAATATCCAAGGTATAAATCCAGTTCAGAAGGGACGAGGAGAGCGAGGAAAAGGAGAAATAAATTCAGCCGTTAGATCTTGTGCAGAGGCCCGACAGCCATTGGATCAATGAGAAAGTGCATGAGGTTTAGTCCTCTGAAGTGCACTGGAGAAATTTTGACTTGTGAAGTCCCGAAATCCCGACATCATCTGGACCGTCCATCAAGAAACACATGGCGAAATCTCAGCATTTCACTGACTCACAAGGTGTAAAGGTTAGAAGACTGTCGTGAGAATTCACGAATCGTGAAATCACGAGTCATTGTGGACCATTGGATCGAGATAGATCGTGAGCTATCGATCTTATCCCATCGCAAAATCGGGGATCAGGAGTTGTACGAGCAAAGGAGACTGCTCTCCAAAACTTCTATATGCAAAATCCCGACATCACGTATCATGAAATCCCGAGAGGATTGTGAGCCGTCCATCTCAGAGGACAGGTGGCAGCAGATCCAAGTCATCACTCCATCGACATTTTGGAGTTCGGGATATGGGAGGTATTGTTGACGAAAGACACTCCACGACGAAAGTTGCGAAATCACGATCCACGAAATAGCGATAAGATCACAACCGTCCATTTGTTTGGACACATGGAGGACATCGAGGAAACCGTCGACATCTCAGCAATCGGGGTTCTCAGTTGACAGGGAATTTGGAGTTGCAAGTCATGAAATCGCGAAACAACGAGGACCGTCCATCTTGAGGGGATGCGTGGTGTAAATCTGAGGGCTCTAGAAAAGTCTCGAAAGGGGAGAGTCCATCGGCACATCGAGATTCAGTAAATCGTGAATCATGAGGACAAGGGATCGGGTTTCTTTATGGTGAAAACCCTGTAAACGATCGGAGTCGTCCATTTTGAGGAGACACGTGGGCGAGATCGGGAGAACCAATCGGCACACTGGGGTTCGACGTTTTGCTGATCCTGGAGACGAGACGTCCAAAACATATCAAATCGCGAATTCGCGAGGAGAATTTAGGACCATCCAATATAGGAGGACGCGTGGTGGAGATCAAAGCAATCGGGAAATTTCCATCGTGAAATCAAGAATCGGGAAATCGGGGATTCTGTGGACAAGAGGTCCAATACATTTCGACCTTCAAAACCCCAAATCCTGATAAGAGGTTTGACTGCGGTCTTATGAGTTCTGGTCATAAGATCTGAGCCATCATATCATAGGAAGATCTCGACCGTTGAATTGTCCAAAGGCAAATATCAACATTTCAACAATTTGAAGGACAAAGAACTGGAAAATCCCGTTGTGATTTAACCTTTCGACGTGTGGTCACATTGATTAGAGACTAAGGGCCAATTCAAGGCCGATAAGCTCTCTTCGGCCATCGGAAAATCGACATTTCGTCGATCGGAGGTTGGCGAGACAAGAGATTGGAGGACTCGTATAATGAAATCCCGACGCCAGAATCGTGAAGCCAAAAACTCACGAAATCTTGAACACAGAGTTCTGAAGTCACTGAAAACTATACGCAGGAGATAGGCAAGTAAGAATTTTGTTTATGTTTTATTCAAATTCTTTAAAAAAAATATATATATATATGGCATCGTCTAGCAATTTAGGACCATCTTAGGGTCCGATTCTTCTTGGAAAAAACTATGAGTTCTGGTGTCTTCGAATGAAATCCTTCTTGCAAGCACAAGAGTGTTGGGATCCAGTGGATCATGGATATGTGGAACCAGATCCAGCAGACCTATCTGCAATGACTAATCAACATAAAACTTCTCTGGCAACTCAAAGAAACAGAGAAAATAAAGGTAAATTTTGGATTCAAAATTCTGTGGATGACTCGATTTTCTCAAAAATCATAGGCACTGGTACTTCAAAACAGGCCTTGGACATCCTTAAATCTTCCCACCAAGGAAATGATAGGGTCAAAACAATTAAACTGCAGACCTTGAGAATGCAATTCGAGACTCTAAGAATGACAGAGTCTAAAAATTTGGATCAGTTCATGACTAGAGTCATGGGCATCATGAACCAGATCAGATTGATTGTTGAAACCATCATTGATCAATGCATTGTTGAGAAAATTCTCAAAAGTTTGCCAAAGAAATTCAAAATGGTTGTAATAGCGATCCTTGAATCCAAGGATCTGTCAAGTTTTTCAACAGATGAACTCATTGGTTCTCTGGTGACACATGAGACCAGACCGCATCTCACAGATGAGTCAATCTCCAATGCTTTCAAAACTCAATTCTCCTTCAGTAGAGGGAGAGGGAGAGGAAGAAGCAGAGGTCACCAAGGAAGAGGGAGCAATCAAAGTAACCCTCACTCCAATGGAGGTAATAAACAACAGTATCCGAATCAAAATTTCCAAGGTCAAAGACAACAACAACAAAATCAACATCAGAATTTTCAGCCTCAAAGAGGCAGAGGGAGAAGATCAAATGAGAATTCAAGTATACAATGCTATTGCTACAAAAAGTATGGGCACTATGAATCTGAATGCAGAAAGAAGCAAGAAGATCAGCTCTCAGGCAGAGCACATGTGTCAAATCATACGAGAGAAACCTCAAGAGGTATGTTTCTCTCATTCCTCAAAATTGAACAACAACCTAAAGATCTCTGGTTGTTGGACAGTGGATGCATCAATCACATGACAGGTAACAAAGTATTACTTTCATTCATTGATTCTTCAATCTATTCTGATATTACACTTGGAAATTATTATTTAGTCAAGGTTCAAGGAAAAGGAACTGTTCCTATTCTTACTAAACAAAATGTCAAGAAAGACATAAACAATGTCTATCATGTTCCAGATCTGAAACATAATTTGCTAAGTGTAGGAAAACTCATTGAACATGGATATAAGGTACTTTTTTAGGGAACATCTTGCAAGATATATGACAAAATCCCAAGCAGAAAATTGATTTCTGAAATTCATATGACTCAGAATAGGATGTTTCCCCTTACACTCAGAACTGCAAATCTAATTCAACCATATGCACAGAGTGCATCTACCCTGAATGAAACAATGGTTTGGCATACAATATTTTGAAATCTACCATTTCAGAGTCTAAGTCTTCTTCAGAAGAACTCCATGGTCAAAGGTCTTCCTATCTTTAACGAGCAAATTCCCCCATGTGAGTCTTGCATACTTGGAAAACATAAGAGAACTAGTTTTCCACAGTCTTCCAATCAAGCCAAACAACATCTTGAACTTGTTCACA
>JZKD02S0500740.1:364950-383912 GCA_000966675.3 Picea glauca | reverse complement strand
TAAAGAAGAAACTTGATGACAAAAGTGAGAAATGTATTTTCACTGGATATAGTGAAACATCTAAAGCTTACAGGCTTTACAATCCAATCACCAAGAAACTAATTCTCAGCAGAGATGTGAAATTTCTAGAAAATCAATTCTGGAATGATTCAGAAAATAAACAAATGGACAGCCAAAATCCATTTCTACCAAGTTCTGAAAACGCAGAAAATTCAGGACAACAAGTACCTCAAACTACTCTTCCAATATTGTAGGTACAAAGACAACCTGAAAATTGTCAGGATAACTCAACTTCCAACAGAGAATCATTCTCTGAACCACAAAATTAGAGAACTCGAAGTTTGAGAGAAATCCATCAGCAGTTGGATGACTTTGAACAACACAATCTTTTTGCTTTAATGTCATGTCAACCTACATCTTTTAAGGAAGCAGGTAAGGAGCCACATTGGGTTCAAACCATGAACCAAGAAATTGACTCCATTGAGAAGAACAAGACATGGGATCTTGTTGATTTTCCAAGTCACAAGAAGAGTATTGGTGTCAAGTGGGTGTACAAAACTAAACTCAATGAAAAAGGGAAGATCGAAAAACACAAGGCAAGACTTGTTGCCAAAGGATTCTCACAACAACCTGGTACTGATTATGGTGAAACTTTTGCTCTAGTAGCATGATTAAACATTGTAAGGACTCTATTGGCGATAGTATTGGCGATAGCAACCCAACACAAATGGAAAGTATACCAGATGGATGTCAGGTCAACATTCCTAAATGGTTTCTTAGAAGAAGTTTATGTCGATCAGCCAGCTGTATTTGAAGTCCAAGAGCAACCAGCCAAAGTATATCGGTTGAAGAAAGCCTTGTATGGCTTAAAGCAAGCTCCAAGATCTTGGTACAATAGAATTGACACTTATCTGATCAAAAGTGGTTTCAGCAGAAGCCAAAACGAGCCAACTCTTTACACCAAAACAGATCAGCACGGTAAAATTTTGATTGTATGTTTATATGTTGATGACATGATCTATATAGGAAATCTTGAGTTAATAGATTTTAAACATGCCATGCAATCTGAGTTTGAGATGACAGATCTTGGCATAATGAAATATTTTTTAGGGATTGAGGTTGATCAATCAACCAAAGGCATTTTTGTCTGTCAGCAAAAGTATGTAGCAGACATCATCAAAAGATTTCGCATTTACCCCTAGGCACAAAATTGAGCAAGAATGATGAAGGTCCTACAGTGGACTCTACCCTGTACAAAAGTTTAGTAGGCAGTTTGTTGTATCTTACAGAAACTAGGCCTGACATTATGTATGCATCCAGCCTTGTTTCCAGATTCATGGAATCCCCCAAAGATTCTCATTGGAAAATGGCGAAACGAATTATGACATATGTTGCAAGAACTCTCAATTTTGGCCTATGTTACACTAAATATGATAGTAATCAACTTTCTGGTTACACAGACAGTGATTTTGTAGGCATCCTAGATGATAGGAAAAGCACATCTGGACATGGTTTTCAACTGGGCACAAACCTAAACTCATGGGCATCAAAGAAGCAGCCAATTGTTTCAATATCTTCTGCAGAGGTAGAGTATGTCGCTGCTACCTCAACTTCTGTCAAACTGTGTGGCTAAGAAGAATATTGAAAGATATGTCACATACAGAAAAGGATGCAACTCCTATTTTCTGTGACAATACTTCAGCAATTGCTCTATCCAAAAATCATGTGTTTCATAAGAAAAGCAAACACATTGACACTCGTTCTCATTTCATACGCAAGCTAGTCAATAATGGTGATATTGCACTGCAATTCTGTGGTTCTCGAGATCAGTTTGCTGGTATCTTTACAAAGCCACTAGGAAAATCGGTTTTTGATTTTCAGAGACAACACTTAGGCATAATCAGTGTTGATGTTTGTAACTGTTGAGTTTAAGAGGGAGTGTTAAATATAATGTAACCTCAATAGTCTGACTGTACACTCCCAGCTGTCCTGGCCAGCTGTACTTTCTATTCTTGATTTGCTTGAGCCTATTTAGCTCAACTATTTTCCCATTGCATAGTACTCCTTTAGACTTACCTCTCATTGTACTTTTCTTCATACATTCTAATATAATGTTTTCTGTTCTATTCTTTTTCTCTGCATTTCTTACTTCACAATTTATCATTTATTTATCATTTATCTAGGTGGTCTTGGGGTTTAATATTTTTCAGCACATAAATTATGATCTTTGAATATTTATTTGATATGACAAGATTGCATATTTTTTATTTGTATCCGTCCATCATAAATCTTCTCTGCCACATCGTGTATCAATTACTTACTTATTTTTTAAGTATATACATTGGATATAGTGGAAAGATTTATCTATCTTACCGAAAAGTTGTTCAAAATATCCTTATTTATTTCGTTGATCTTCTCAATGGCATGCTTTCTATCATATCTACTCTATTCCACCTCTGTAATTTGTAGCTTGCTGGGCACTGCCTCCTTTAATTCATCCATTGTTAGCATGTTGAATTTCTCTAAAATGTCATCGACACCATAGCACGAAACAAGCTTTGACGGTGATTTTGACAGTTTCCTCAATGTCTTCAGAAGAGGCCTTCCATGTATCTAGCACTAGTTGGGTTTTCTCCTCTTCCCTATGATCAAATCTTGGGAAATTTGAAGGGGTCTCTACGTGTAGCTTCTACTAGTCTACCACCTTAGTCTACCACCTTCTCAAAAGAATCCAAGGAAGCTCTTCTTTGGTCTAATTATGTATCTACCTAATAAGAAAAGTTCATTAGATCACCATGACATTATTGGATTTCATCCAACTCAATGAGAAATCATGTTTGTATTTTTATTCGATCTTGATTTTCCAACCTGGCTTCATATTCTTTGATTTGTATTCTCTATTTATCAGAGATAGTGGTTTTATTTTAGCACTTTAGTTTAGCCTCTCCATTTCCCGTGAATGTTCCTTCCCTCCGAGGCTGGGATTTTTCCATCTTTGCTCTGAAGATCCTACAAAAAAATAAAAATAATATTAAGGTTTTTGTAAAAGAGACTAACCATGTTGTAATAGTCAGAATACAATAAATAGTGTAATATTAACAACTAACAAATGTGTCTACCTGAATAAAAAAAAAACAACAAAGAAATTCTTAATAGTCTCAGAAGGGGCGCAAAAACATATTGTTTTTCTCTTCTCTCAACATAGATCGAGGAATAAAATGTAAGTGTGTGGAATAAGTTTATACAATGAATTCATTTACTCCTTTCCTTTCCATTAATGTAATTAATATCAAAAAATTATAACAGGTAGGAGAAGTACTGAGGCGAGTATTGTTATCGGGAAGGACCTCATCGACCTTACCACTATGACTGACGATTTTGAAAATTTAATACCAAGCATTGGGCCGATGAGTATTGGGATAGATATATCAGGGATAATCCCATCTGGATAACAATCATTGGGGTTAASGTCCATTATATTTTAATCCATCAGGTAAATATCCATTAGGGTTTCCTCCATTAAGGTTACGCCCATCGGGGATAAGGAGAGTGACTGCTGAAAGGAAAACCCGATTAAGGTTCAACGCAACGAGGTGATATATCAGAAGCCAATATATCAGAAGTTCAACGAGGTAGATGACACGTGAAGAAGAGGACAACTATCACTCTCTGGTGAATTTGGGACAAAAAGAACCTGTTATCGTTCATGAATCCGCTAGCCTAAAAGGAATGAGAATCGTAGAGCATGATTGATCATGGTCATTGGATATTTCAGTCTTGGGAAATGTGTTAAACCTCATGCATATTTAAACCTGAATTTGGTTAGGACCATCGGATCAGATCATATTTAGCCATCATATCTTTGAGAATTAAACTATATGGTTAAGGAGTGTGCATATTTAAGCCTAAATTGGATTGGGGTTGTTAGATCACGCCAATATAGGTCGTAGTATCTTTCAAGAAGCACTATATCAGAAAAAAATTCATTGGGGTTCTATCTACCGGGGAAATGTTTATTGGGTATATCATATTAGGTATTCGTCCATAGGGGTAACAAGAGTTAGCAATGAAAGTAAACCTTGACGAATATTCATCGAGGTGATATATCAGAAGCCAATGTATTTAGACCACTTAAAACAAAAGTCGACGGAGAGTCCCCAAGGTGGTATATTGGGTAACCACTCATTGAGGATACACTATTGGGAGTCACTATATATGGTGGATTTGACAAGGAAAATCCTGAAGCCGATATCAAATATTTGGTATCGGGGAAAAGAAAAATAGTGCAGACTTGACCACTCTAATGAGATTATTCTGATAATAATATCAGACTTCAAGTATTGGAAAGAATTGAGAATATTCTCAATTGTCAAGCCAATGACGAGAGTCCAATAGTATTTTCGGATATTGGATTTTGAGGAGAAATGAAGGCAGTATACCATCTATTGAAGAGATTTTGATAGATTGATACTGGTAGTGCTATCGAATACATGAAATGAATAAGATATATGAAATGAAAGGTAAGCCAGGACCTATGAAGAGTAATATTTGAATTAAATCAGAAAAAAGTGGAGGCTAAGCTAAATATATCAATAATATCATAACACTATTCATATCTAGAGAGATAATCTCTGCCAATCAAACTCTATCAAAATTTTAGTAGGGGGGCATTTAATTTTCCCATAAAAGGGAAATTTAGTGGGAGTTGTTGTAGTTATCCCAAATGATCACAAATGGGATGAACCAGTTATCTCCGTTTTTTTAGAAAACTCAAAGGTTAGGTTACATTAGAATATTTAAGATGAATTCTTTAATAAAATATGATTTCTTCCTATACCATGAGTTCCACATATATAAGATTTTGTTTTTAAAAGATATAAACAATTAATAGTGGATTTTAGGTAATCTTCTAAGCGTTCTCTATAAGCCACTGTATGGAGTTTATTAATATGTGTTTATACTTGCATATATTTTTCTTATTTATGACATCAAATAAAAACACTTTGTAAGACTATGTGTTGATGTTTGGTCCTCATATCTGATACAACAAGCATGGCCCTATTGCAAGTGAGTGTTTATATCTTGAACATGGTTACCTCTTACATCCTTTTACCTCAATGCTCTGGTCCCAAGCCATTTTGAGAAGAATACATAAATATGTGTTTTATTTTATTTTCTCATTTGACTAAGGGGGGCATCGATTGCTTCTTTCAAAAAATCCTCAGATATAGACATAAAAATATTTTGTTCCTTACAATTGTGCCCCGAAAAATATTTGTCATCAAAATTATAAAAAAGTCCCTTGAGTTAGCATTCAACCATTTCTACCCGAGTCAATTTTTGGATCTTTAGTTGCGTGGAAGGAGGGGCTGGAGTGGTGGGTTTAGGGCAGGGAAGAAAGGATCGCATTCTAGTTTGAGAAGAGACAAATTGTTGTTCTTCCTTAACTCTTTTACTGGCTTCCACCCAACTCTGACGAAAATCCATGAGGACATGGGAACAAATATCATCCTTGACGCCATTGATAAAGCATTCCCCGAAAAAAGCATCAAACATGCCCTCCATGCAAAAAGCCAAGTGCTCAAAAGAAGTTATAAAGTCTTCCACTATACCATATTGTTTCAATTTAGTGGAACATCCTAAATGGTGTGTGTGAGTGTCAAAGAATTGATAAATCTATTCAACAAATTGTGTCCAAGCCACATACCCTTGGCAAGCATTTTTTCTCCATTGCCACCATTGCCAACGTTCTGGATCTAGATGGAGAACACCATACCATAGTTTGGCCAAGTCATCAGTAATTTTGTACAAATAAAAATAGTGTTCCATTTGAGTGACCCATCTTGTGGGATACGAGCCTTCAAACTTTTTCACGTCCACATGAGGGGGATGCAGGTCTTGATGAAAGAGGTGGAAAGGAAAGGAGATGAAAGAGGTGGAAAGGAAAGGATTTGGACTGGGAGGATTCATGATCTTCAAGGTTATAAGGTGTGAAAGAAGAGAAAGGATCTGGGGTGGGATTAGAAAAGGAAAACAAATTTTTCAATGCG
This sequence comes from Picea glauca, assembly GCA_000966675.3. NCBI lineage: Eukaryota > Viridiplantae > Streptophyta > Pinopsida > Pinales > Pinaceae > Picea > Picea glauca. Next base: position 377,862 of record JZKD02S0500740.1, on the reverse strand, counting down.
TCCTGGGATTGTTGACACATGGAAGTCAATTGAGTGATGGATGCGGGAAGTGATTTGAGCAGAGCAAGCTGTGAGTTGAGGTTAGAAATACTAGAACTAATGGAAGAAATATCAATCTAGTTTTTCTCATTAGCTTTGTCCAAGGCAGTGAGACGTTGTTTGTAATATTGGTTGTGGGTGTGGGCCATGGCGATGGGATAGGGGGGAAGTGGGACCACATAGAAATGGGTTACTGGTGAATGATGCGACTACGGTCAGTGCAAAGAGAGGAATTCAATGGGATAGGTGCATTAGATGAGGGTGAGGGTGATGATAGAGCTTGTTGAGGATCAGGAATTAAGGGCCACATGTTGCAAACCCAACAACATGTTAACCAATTGCTCAAGGATTTGTCGAACTTCACCAATTTCCTTCTTCCTTTTTCTTTGTTGCAAACTATAAGGATATATGAATATGACTTCTAGTTGTGGCTGCAATTATATAATTCCTTCTGCGATAAATTCCTTTCCTTTTCTAATATGGAGAAGAGAGATTGGAATAACCTTACCACATTTTGCTTCCATCACCCTCGATGTGACTGTTGCCTTGACACAATGAACTTGGAGTCTCACATTGTTGCTTGCATGTGGGTTTAATCTACTCCTACACATGTAATTTGAGATTTCACTAGTTCAATATCTGTTGTTCCTTATCATGATGGTGCTTAGATGAGGTGAATTTCCTTGAGAACCATTGCGTCATAAATTTCCCATGCCATAATGGAAATGTACTTCGATGGAATTGTCCCACCTTTCTCATGTGTAGAATGGACTTGGGATTTATGAGAGTACATCGAAAGTTGTGAGGGATATGAGACAAATGAGATCCCCATTGTGTTCGCATCATGTTTCCTTTGTGAGTGTGACACCCGATTATAATGCATTGAACTTAAATGAACCTTCATTAATTATGGAATGGGATGATGGGATAGCCTCTCATTGATACGACTTGACCCTTTTGGATTGATGATGGATAGGTTGGATTGAGAGTCTTCCTCATGATATGGCAAAAGGATACTTGCAAAATGCTAACCAACATATGTCTCATTTTTTTCATGATCTTGCAAAGTTGAGAGACTTTTGGGAGAGTTTATTTGATCATGCATCGCAATGGTGTTCAAAGAATCACTAATGATGATAATGCATTGAATATGATTCTCTTTGGCTAGTTGTACTCCTTTGAGAAGAGTGTATTATTCTAATTGATTGTTGGTGGTGAAACCTAGAATCCACGTGTAACTGATTCCAATTGTACCCCTCCCCCCCATGATCAATAATGACCCCTATTGCACCTGTCACCCTGAAGCTTATGGAAATTTTACAAGTATTGCATTTTTAAATAAAATTGTATGACTGAATTTTGCATAGACTAAATTTATTCCCTCATATTAATGTTTAGTAAGAGGGTATGCTACAATGGATATGAAAATATTGAAAAACTAGCAGGTGGGACTATAAGAAAAATAGAAGAAGAGAGATTGAGATAGATCACTATGTAAACTATTTTTAATTGATTACATTCTTATTATTCACATTTTTCTTCATTCAACATTGTCACTTTATTTCTATTCAACGTATTCCTCATGTAACTCTTGAAGTATACTTTTGAATAATACTCTCTATGTTTTCAACAAACTTAGGAAACTAGGTAAATTTAAAATGATTAGATTCATCACAGAAATAGATATATCTGCATAGTTTTGATCATCTACAAATTGTGTCACTGTACTAAAAAATGAAGAAGATAGATTGATATTGACCATTCTCAATAATACTCTCTATACTTTCAACCAACTGAGGAAAGTGAGTAAATTTCAAATGATCATATTAATATTAGACATACACATATACATAATGTTGGTCATCTACAAATTTTGTCACTATAATGAAAGATGAAGAAAATAGATTTACATTATCATTCTTGATAATACTCTCTATACTTTCAAAAAATTGAGCAAAGTCAGTAAATTTCAAATGATTAGATTAATATTAGATATATAAACATGCATAATGATGATCATCTACAAATTGTGTCACTATACCAAAAATTGAAGTAGACAGATTGACATTGATCATTCTCGATAATACTCTCTATGCTTTCAACCAATTAAGGAAAATGAGTAAATTTCAAACGATCAAAATAATCTTTGGCATGTACATAATGTTGATCATCTACAAATTTTGTGTGACCAACCACGACTAAAACCAACCTATATTCAGCGTAACCCTAGATCTATCAATGAATAAGAGATATAAAATCTCTTTAGGTGCAAACCTTTCCTCACTTTTTTCACTCTAAAAGAGGTTTTCACCTACAGATATTTGATCCCTCTTGACGCTTTATAGGTATGAGGTTAGGATGGATCTAGACTGGCAATTCTTAAATTCTATTAATATTTGCTTTGTCTTCTTTTATTACACTATCACCTTTAACGTGGTAAGAAATATACATAGTCTTCACGAAAAACAATTTCCTTTGAATTATAAGGGTGTTCATTTGATTTCCATTTATTACACTCATCACCTTTAATTATTAATGAAGTAGAATGTCTTTATGATGCTTCGCAAACACCAACATTCCCTCTCAATGAGGGAGACATTCTACATTATGCCAAGATTACCTATGAATATTACTTATGGGTAGCTCTCAAATAGATTCAACATTTCACCATGACATCCATTACCTCGCAATGCATCTGCACCTCATCGTGTGCACCCTTGTGACTTCACGACCAATGCATCCAATGCCCATGGGTAGTTCTAAAATAACTACAACATGTTCCCAAGACATCCACTACCCTGCAATGCATTAGTACCTAATCATGTGCACCCTCGGTCTCAGTGACAACCCTTTTTCATGTTGGATGAGATCCACCTGTCTTAGTGCCAGCCCTTTTTCACGTTGGATGAGATCCACTTGCTTCAGTGCCATCCCTTTTTCATGCTAGATGAGAACACTTAGTGCCATCCCTTTTTCATGATGGATGATTTCCACCTGTCTCAGTGCCAAACCTCTTTCATGTTGGATGAGAACACTCAATGCCATCACTTTTTCATGCTGGATGAGTTCCACTTGTATTAGTGCCAACCCTTTTCCATGTTGGATGAGAACACTCAGTGCCAACCCTTTTTCATGCTAGATGAGTTCCACCTGTCTCAGTTCCAATCCTTTTTCATGTTCGATGAGAACACTCAGTGCCAAACCTTTTTCATGCTAGATGAGTTCCACCTGTATCAGTGCCAACCCTTTTTCATGTTGCATGAGAAAACTCAGTTCCAACCCTTTTTCATGTTGGATGAGTTCCACATGTCTCAGTGCCAAACCTTTTTCATGTTGGATGAGAACACTTAGTGCCATCCATTTTTCATGCTGGATGAGTTCCACCTGTCTTTGTTCCAAGCCTTTTTCATGCTGGATGAGAACACATAATGCCAACCCTTTTTCATGTTGGATGTGTTCCACATGTCTTAGTGCCAACCCTTTTTCATGTTGGATGAGAACACTTCCTTTGAAGAGGGACCACTCCAAGCTTGTTCTTGAAGTATTCAAACTCCATCCTCAACAACGACTTGGTCAAAATGTTCGCAACTTGATCCTCTGTAGACACGAAATTGGATCCTCACTGCTCCCTTTTACACCATATCCCTGATATATTAATATTTGATCTCGATATCTATGACCTGTCATAGACCACAGGGTTGTCTGACGACTTCATGCAACTATGGTTGTCACACCAAATGCAAGTTGCCTCCATTCCAAGACCAAATAACCCAGACAAAAGTTCTCGAAGCCACACTGCTACTGCACATGTTTCCAAATACTCATCTTCAATTGTATTGAGCGGCACACATGATTGTTTCTTGCATCAAGTGGAGCCTATTACTCCTTACTGTAGTACCCAAATCCCTCTAGAACTAACCGTCCAGCTCCTTCTTGAGAACTGTATATCAATTGAATCTTAAACCTGTTGACTTCATCACTGCTCCTCGAAAACAAGTATCGTCATCCTCTTCTTGTAGGTATTACCTACAAGTCAAATTAAGTCCAATCGTATGAAATTTATGAAGTCACAATGCTTCATGACTTGTTGCACATGCTTCCACATACCCAGCTTCAATCGTACTGAGCGCCACATATGACTGCTTCCTGCATCCAATGGAGCCTCCTTCTCTTTACTGTAGTACCCAAATCCCTCTGGAACTAAATTTTTGGATCCCTCTCGAGAATTGAATATGAACTGGATATTCAACCTATTGAATTCATCACTTTCCCTCCAGAACAAGTCTCATCAACCTATTTTTGTAATTCTTACCTACAATTCAAATTCAGTCCAATATTCAACAATTTCTGAGGCCACACTACTTTGTGACTTGTTGGACATGTTGCCACATACTCTGCCTCAACCATACCGAGTTCTACACACAATTTCTTCTTGTTGCTCCATGAAACCATACTGGAGCCTAGAATGAAGCAATATGCTGAAGTACTCTTCCAATATGGAATATTTTCAGCCCAACCTGAATTTGAATATCCATATAATCCGAACTCATGGTCTGTTACATACTTGAGGCCATAATCCAATGTACCCTTAAGGTACCTCATCACATGTTTTGCTGCGACCAAATGAACCTACCTACCCCGCTCCATATATTGACTTAGGGTGTTCACAACAAAACATATATTCGGTCTTTTGTTCTTCAAGTTCATCAACGAACCCACCATCTTCCTATATAATGTAACTTCCACAGTCTCTGAAGTTGTATCTTGCACCAACTTCAAATTTGATACTATAACTGTACTCATTTCCTTGCAATCCAGCATCAGAAACCTCTTCAGGATTTCTACTGTATACTTCCCTTGATTCAGAAATATCTCATCCTGTCTCTACCATACCTTGAGACCCAAAAAGTAATGCATCATCCTAAGATCTTTCATCTCAAACTCAACAACCATTTTTTCTCTTACACTTAAGAATAACTTCTAAAACTACATAAAATATCAACACTCCCTCTTAATGAAGAAGGTATTATATCCAACACAGACTCTAACACTGTCACCATCCACATGAGATCATGTTTATTGGTTGTCGGACACACAAATCTATACATCACATGAGATCCATAGTGACTTCACAACATGCATCCAAGGTTGGTGGGTATCTCTCTAATAGCTACAACATGTCATAATGAGACTATCCAGTTTCTCGTAGAAAACATATGACGCCATCACTCCATTTGAGGCTATATAGTCTTCAGAGTCATCTATTGCATCTGCAGGTACTAACCTCTTCTTCTTCTTCATTACATGGATGTGCACAACTCTATGTTTGGATAATATTGCTTCATGTTGCTTCCTGCGACTCTCATTATGGATCCTTCTCAAATCTATTACCTATGACCTTCCAAGAACAAGAAACAAGAACAACAAAAAGCATCTCCTAGAGGAGATCAATTACTTCCAACCAATTACTTGAATAAACTCTAGAGCATCACTAAGTAATTACACTTAGAAAATTTCAACTACTTAGAAACTTAGTTCTCTTCCTTAGATCACTTCCCAAGTGTGTGAGAGAAAAAATATGTTTGTCTATTGTTGTGTCTTTTATAGTAATATTAAATTGATCCAAAGAGACATGTCCCTTTGAAAATTAAATTTAAAATTAAATTAAATTTTCTTTCTTATAAATAATTGGAGAATACCTTGCTAACTACCCTAAATTAATTTGGTTATAATCCATCCACATAGTATTTTAGTGACTTTGTTAAATTGTTCCTCCATAATTCATGTTATTCTTTGCATAAATATAGGCATAAGTAAATATTGAGTACATTCCTTGTATTTAGGTAATTAAACATTTTTACTAGAAATTTCTATCCACCATAATTTATGGAAATCTTTCTATAATTTATGTAGGAGTAAAAAGTGAAATGTTATTCATAGAGACTACAACAACTCCATAAATTTAAGACTCCCAAAATTGTATGTGGATGAATATCATGAGTATTTTATATGCAAAGAACATATAGTGACCCTGGTGATCATCCATGAAAAGATAAATCTTATAATAAATGTATTTATATTTTATATTATAAATATATTATTACATTAATAATATTATAATTAATAATCATATTATTAAATATTAATTTATTAGAATGTCTTTAGATGCCCAAACATCAACATATACATGGTCTTCGCAAAAATCAATTGCCATTGAGTGGTTAATTTAACCCCGACAATAAACATAAACAATTTGGGATTAAAAGATCCATTTTCTTATTAAAATGCATTAGTACTGAGATGAGCTAATTTGTTTCTTTTGATGTAGCTTTAAGCCTATACACTAACACACCCGCATTATAAGTGATTGGGTTATATAAAAAATCATTATTAAATTAAACATTAATCGAACGAAAAACATGTATTGGATAAAAAACAAATGTGGGCAAGAACCTGAAATCATTATTGAATGATAACAGGTGAAATCACTACTGAACGATAACAGGTTGACGAATCTAAGCCATTGCAAAACAAAACTAACCTTACAACATTGATAAAAGGCAAAGCCATTGCTAAATTTAGTATACCAGGTAATACCTTCCCATCGCTCCATGGAAATATCTAAAGTAGATGGGTGATCTACGAGATCGTAGATTCTTTAATAAACAATCACAAGATAATATCACCACGAAATCAATCAATAGAGATGGCAATATAGGAATGACATTCTAAACCTACCTACAAATTATTTTTTCCTTTCATTTTAATTTTTTTCCCTTTCATAATGGATATATCTTATTATTATCTACCATAGTATAACTATAATGGATCCAATTTCTTAATTGATATATATCTTACCATTATGCTATGCATGATAGTATAATATAAATAAAGATTTATTTTAAATAGCAATCTATTAAACACACAGAGGAATCAAATTTTGTAAAGTTTAATTAAGTTAATTTTATTAATTTTTTTAATGTAGTTGACTTTAATTTATTTAAATGCAGTGTTATGTAACATAATATAATGCCTAAACATATCCGAATATTCAAATGTAAATCCAATTTCTTAATTGATATATATCTTATCATTATGCTATGCATGATAGTATAATATAAATTATAATATAAATAAAGATTTATTTTAAATAACAATCTATTAAACACATAGAGGAATCAAATTTTGTAAAGTTTAATTAAGTTAATTTTATTATTATTTTTTTTTAATGTAGTTGACTTTAATTTATTTAAATGCAGTGTTATCTAACATAATATAATGCCTAAACATATCCGAATATTGGAATGTAAAATAATTGGCTACTCTTAGTGCAATGATCTACCAAACACTAAAAATTCAATAAAATGTACTATTATTTTAAAATAATCTTATTTTACTTGAATTTGATTAAATATTTGTTTTATATTATTGAAATGTTAATTTAGTCATTGAGGTTGATAATTTAGATTTGTTATAATTTTATGAATAAATTTGTGACATCATTAACATTCATTTACACTTATTTTAGATTGTTATGTTTTGAATTCGACAAGTTCTAATAGATGCATTTTATATAAACACCAAATACTCCTTTTCATTAAGTCTTAGTCTTGTTTTTTTTAGGATGTTGCAAATGAATGGAAGAAAATGGTATAGTGTAAAGGTTTTACATTTATTACTTTCTCATTATTATCATTTATTGTCATAATCCTATAATACAATTGTTTGCAAAATTACAATTTTGCATTGTTTAATTAACTTTTTCCAATATATTAATCAATCCAATGCTTTCAAAAACTCCAGGCATCCAAAATATGTGATTTTAATCACTAAAATATATAATTTTCTGAATTTCCAACTGAATTTTAAACAAAATTGATGAAAACTTAATACATTTAAACTTCATCAAAAAATATAATTCAAAACATACAACATAATAATAAATTAAAAATGCAAACATAATAATAAATTGTGAATTAATTTGAATAAAAAATTATTATTATATTATTGATGGTTAAAAATAATTAAACATGCAAACATAATAATAAATAGTTAAAAACAATAATTATTCCGAAGTCATATTTAGTGTTAGGTTTTGTAAAAAACCTATCAATTGATTGACAGGTTTTAAAAAACAACCATTCTTACCAACTATATTGAAATTCGAAACCATTCGTGTAACCTGTGCCATCTTTCAAAACCAATATTCAATAATTGCATAGCAATATCCAGTCTGATTATTCTCGTATCCCTCGCCATCCTATCCAATCTAATTAGTTTCGTATTCCCCACCATCTTATCCTCCCACCTGTCTAGATGATTACCTCTTTGAAACGTAAAGCTTGATAAGACAGACTATGGGCGTCCATCAATTCTACTCCGCCTGCCTTCGGCTTCCTAGCAACACCCCCCTTCTTTCCTGCAAGTTTTCGACCAACTTTCAGAGATTCGATGAGCCTCAAATCTATAAGAATTTTGTTCGCGCCTGCTTCATTTTAGGTGAGGGGGATCTTAAGGTCAAGGTCGACTGCCTCAGGGAGATTCAAGTTGTCTCTGGTCTCCCTGCGACCACGAGCACTGAGAGACTGGACATTCTGGACGAGGACCAACATATTCTGAGCTTTAACATTGTGGGAGGCGAGCACAGGCTGAGAAATTATCTATCCATCACAACTTTGCATGAGAGGCTTATAAATGAGAAACCCAAAACCATTGTGATCGAATCCTACATGGTGGATGTGCCACAGGGGAATACAAAAGAGGATACACATTTATTCGTCGATACCATCATTAAAAGAAATGCACCTCATCAATACACACTATTGCTTATAGTCTTGGAGGCCACACCAGTTTTTGAATATTTGTTTATTCTGTTTCTTGTTGGGTATACAGTTTGAGAATGTGTACATGTGCATTTCTCATAAAGACTCGCAGAGGCCTTCAGGGCGATTATTGATATCTCATCATCTACGGGTCTAACAGATTTCTTTGTTAGAAAATGTAATTCAATGGTTTCATGGGTTTTTCAAACTTCAAGATCACAGTGTTGGAAGATTGGTTTTTCGTGGCGTCCTTGCAGAGTATTGATTACTCTTCATATACTACAGGATATCAAAAATGGAATGGTGAAGTCAATTTTCCATAAAAGTAACAACTCGGCTTATCGCTTTAAATCCGAATGGAAGTAATCAAAGGTCGTCCATGCCATGGTCAATGAATATTTTTCTTATTCTGAACATATCTCAGTTGTAATTATCTTCCTAAAAAGATATCGATATTCACCTCTTGTAAATCAATACATATTGAATTTTTGATTAAATTTTATCGTGGTAATCAGGGTCAAAATTTCAAAACGAAATAGTTAGTCAAATTTATGTTAAGAATTGTATTATTCATTTAAAGTTTTTTACCAAAAAAAATATAACTTTTTATTGTATTTTACAGACAAACTACGGACCAATTCCATCTTGTAGACATTTAGACTGTTAGGCGTTGAGGGCACCAAAGATTTGTTCTTTTGTCGGTTAGACGGTTTGGCTTTGTAATGATGGGTGTTCTAAACCACCGACAAAAAAATACTCACCTAGCTTCGCCAAAACAAAAGTCCGTGAAGGGATCTGAAAACCAAAATCATGGTTCAGATCAGGCGCCAAGGTTGAAATTTGGTGTAAGTGTAATTTTTTTCACTACAATCAAGTGTTTTTCTCTTTAAGTTTTCAAAGATTTAAATTTTCATAATTTTAATGACTGCCATATTCATAAATACTCTGCTCTAGGATTTTATAAATTTATACCACCGTTTTTATAAAATTTATACCTCTTTCAATCTCTACTTGTTTCAACACTTTGTTAAGCCCATGTACACCCTCGTTTTATATTGTATAGGTTGTAAGTTTTAGATATCTAACCTCACATTGGAATTTAGATGTATTTGTTTTTAATTTAATTATAATTTTTCCAAGATGAAACCCAAATTTAGACAGATTTGGGTTGATTCAATTGACAAGTGGAATTTATATATAGAAATCAATGTTACATGCACATTTATACTCGTAACAATGTTTGGCTGATCACATTGCTTCCCTTATGTCTTGTGTTTGTTTTGCCATTTTCCCAACATCATTGTTTTGAATATCCAACCGTTCACACACCCATAGCTTCCTCTCCATCGTTGATTTGGGTTAGGGAATCATGGTGCTTTATATTAATCCTCCTTTGTTCAAAATAGAATGTTCTTATCATAAACATCTATCATGTTAATAAAAATACCTATTCATTAAAAAAAATTTCAATGAACAAAGATAGGGATCATTGTAGACAATGTATTTAAGGCCTTTTTATGACATTCAATGAACAAAGATGGGGATCATTGTATGCAATGTATTTAAGGCTTTTTATGGCAAGATAAGTGTAGGAAATTCTGTTTAAATGAAATATTTTGCAACCTCTAACAAAACAAACTTACTTCTCTAACTGTTAGATTTAAATTTGATGGATAATGGAGTTAATTTCAATAGGCATTACCACCTTATTAACTTATCAAATCACTCAAGATATTTTTTACAACAACATATCCAAATCTTTGACTCAACCAAAAAAAAAAGAAAAAATAAACAAAAAATATTAAAATAATTACTTATGGGAAATACCTATTAAAACAATTGATGTCCTACAATAAATTTCCTTGTCAAATTTGTGGTTCCACATATTACAAAAGCATTGAAATTCACGGTTTCTATTTATTTTAAACTATAAAATATAGTGATAAAATTTCAAGCTTAGGTTAGATCCATTTAGTGGGTTTTAAATTTTTATAATGTTTTGGGTCAATGTGTAACATTGTGGGCATAGTAAAACCATGAGTGAAACTACATGATCAAGGGGGTTCCAGAGCAACACACATCATTTTTCAACACATTTTATATTTATTTCCCATTGGAATCTAGCAATGAGTTGTCACTACACTTCCAAAAACCAAAAACATAATTTGTTCATAGTGTTTGTAAAACTCCATTTTGACCTAGACAACTAAATTTACTCATGACCTAATTGCATTTTCATTTCTTATTATCTCTGGAACACTATTAAACATTGGCATTTGAGTTTATGGACATCTGGACATATGTATATGTGACTACTATGAATACTTATTGTTATGTTATTAATGATGGATGTTATGCGAATGCCTTCTAACATGCATGATTTAATTGAATGATTGGGTACATGGATACAAGGTACTTTTTTGTATTATTTGTAAAGTCATTTTTTTTTAGTATGAAATTATATTCAGGGATAGGTATTTTTGAAAAAGAGGTTCACAATATAAATCAATTATTCAGTGATAGGTATTTCTGAAAAAGAGGTTCACAGTATAGTAAAACAATTATTTAGCCATATGTATTTTTCAAAAATAATTTCACAATATAATAAATCAATTATTGTTATTGTAGGGTATTTTTATAAGTTGAATCAAAATATAATACTAATACTAATAATACTGATCTATTTTAAGGTCACTGCCAAGCCAAAAACCAAATTGGTATATGAGACCCCAACCCAGGGCCTTGACTGGTAAAGTCTACAAAGGTATACATACCCTATCTCTCTGGATTTGAACTTGTGACTTAAAGGAACAAACTCATGTTCTTTTTTTTTTTTAAATAAAAAAGAGTAGTACCTTCTATATTAGATAAGCACAGAACTTAGACAAAAATACAACCACCAAAAAATACTGCCGGAAACCAGTATGACTAAGGGGTTGATAGCAGTTTTAGCAATAATACATATAACTGAGAAGCCCCTGTCCTACCCGAAGGAAACCAGGACAGGTGCTGAGGGTCCAAGAGTTCATAAAGTAAAAAAGCATTAAACAAAGCCAGGAAACAGTAAAACCTAATCATCCGGAGCGTCGTCACCATCCCTCGCTTGCCAGGTGTGCCTTGCTGGAATATCAAACTTCTGAGCGCACATGGGACACTTATGCTGAGCTGGAGCTCCGGAGAACGCGCTGAGGAGAATATCTAAACGCTGGCTCATGAGGAGCGTCCTAAGTTCCATGTCGGCCAGGTGGCTACGTAACTCGAAGACTAAGGCCAGGTGCTCGTCGTTGAGAAGAAAACCATGCATGCCACCATCCAAGCCACTGTGGGGAGTAGTCCCCGAATCCATTTCCTCATCCAGATCAGCCGCAACCTTCCTGTGCTCCTCGCTAACCTCATTGTCCGTGGGCTTCTCAGCTTGAAACGATGGCAGTTCGTCCTGCCAAGGAATTTCTTCAATTGGACAGCCTGGGATGTCGTCTGCACTATACGAGGCGCGAACGGGCTCCTCCATTGCTCGGTACTCCTCGATGCATGGCAGGTCACCGATGGACGGGTCCTCCTCTATACTGCATGTGGGCAGCGCGACCTCAGGCTCGGCATCCCTTTCATTGCGCACGCTAGAAATCAGACCTTCCCTGCTGCAGCCAACCTTCTGCTCGGCGATGGTGTCGAGCAGCATTCGCCTCTCTGCAGGAGCTTTTCTACGGAGAATTGAGGACGCCAAATACAGAGCTCTCTCCAATTGCTGCTTCCTGCGACGTTGCTCCCTGTGAGCTTCCCAGGATGAGCCCCGACGAGACCTGGCACGCTCACGAACCATTGAAACCAGGTGGTAAGTGCAGGAAACAAGAAAAAGTCGCGCAAGACTAGAAGTCCCCAACAAAAACAACAGCCAGTGCAGGTCCGGAACAAAGCGTCTCAGACAAATTTTCTCCTAGAACAAGGAGCTCTGGAATGCCACACCAAAACGCATGGAAGAAATGGTGAACGGGCGAGCAAATATCATATCAAATTCATAACTAGGCTCCATAAAAATCTGTCCTTCCGAATC
>JZKD02S0500740.1:327965-349116 GCA_000966675.3 Picea glauca | reverse complement strand
GGCAGTTATACAGAAGCATGGACAGACCGTGCAGGAGATCATGGACAGGAGCCCATGAATATTTTCAAGCCGAGGAGTATGATGCAGGAGCATCGCTCACTCATCAAGCGAGCCAGTGCATGGACCAGAAAGGACAGCTGGACAGCGCCAGCACACATTTTGAAATACTTGAAAATTGTCGCGCTGCTCTTTAATGAAGTCATTCATAAAGAAGCGCACTTGTATTGTAAAAGGGACCTTGAGCCTTTAAGCTCTCGTCCTTAGGTAGTTGAGGCATTTAATAGATTTAATGTTGGTAGATAGGAAATTTATTGTAGATTTGATAGCTTTAGAATTCGAGAGGGAAACGGGATATAGACACCCTCCTTTGTACATTGTAACATATGAGAAACAGGAGCAAGAAGAGAGCAGAGAAGAGAAATTGTGTGCAGAACCACCATGTACAGATATTGAATTAATAGAAAGCTTTGATTCAATTCCATGGCTATGTTATTCTCTGTGTGTTGTTGATATTATGCTCATGGATGTATGTTTTCCTTGTATGCACTTGCTTTGATATGATGTGTATGTGATTTCAGAGTTGAATTGAAATCTGAAAGAATGAGTGAATGAGTTTCAATTGTTTCTCTAAGTGAGCCAGAGAATTCCTGCAAGGAGTGCAATTGAATTTGTCCGCAAGGAGTGCGTGACTGCAGGGTTTACTTAGGGATAGATTTTGTTCTCATTCATCTCAGAAGTGCAGATTTGGCACTGGAGCCGTGCAAGGCGTGCGCAGGCTGACCGAGGGCTCAGAGTTGCGATTCTGAGTAAAGGGGAATTAGGACTGCTGCAGGTGAGCGCGTAGGGTCAAGGAAGCTTCAACACTTGGTCGTGTTTGAAGGTTGCCGCAAGGAGTGCGTGTAGCAAGTCCTCATAAAGACTTGTGAAGTGAAGACAAGCTCAGGAGGAATAGTTCCTTAGTGCTTCTGTGGAGGAGGACCAGGAGAAGGTTCGAGCCGGAGGAAGTCTTGAAGAGGATGAAATTCTCAAGGAGGAGAATCAACGGCCAGGATTCGCAGGATAGACTCGCGAAATCCCGTCGACCATCAGATCTTGGAGGAGTTGCAAGTGATTTAACCCCTAGGCACAGGAAGAACCAACAGCCATTGGGTTTTTTCTTATCGGGTTTCCCGGAGGTAAGAGTTACATAGTTGTTGAAATCGCGATTAGCGATTTCCCGATCTACTTGGAGCCGTTGATTGCTAGGGGACAGGTGGCACGAGATCCCGGTAAATCGGGATTCGACATTCGGGGTTTTCGAATGCAAAGGAATTGCGAACTTTGAAATCACGATCTCACGATTTCCGATAGAGAGGAGAGAGGAAGTGACGTGGCGAGGAGATAGCGCACGTGCCATCGGAGTTCGGGGTTCGGAGATTTGTGGTGCAAGTGAACCGTGACATTGCATGCGCCGATTTTCCGATAGGGGAATCCCCGACAAAACGGAAACGTTGACTCTTTGACCCATCGGGGTTTGGATTTTTGGACAGCACGAGAACCGTGCACTTAGGTTTCGCGATATCGCGAAACCCAATTTCCCGACAAGCGAAGGGGAGATCAGTGGAGAGTTTCTGTGGGTAGTGAGAACTCCCGTAAGGAGTTAGAAGAGTGTTTTAACTCTTCGGGCCTGAGACGAAGAAGGTCTTGGTGATCGCGGACAGTCAAGGGGTGACGGGTCTGCGTCAGAGTGGTATCAGAGCGGGAAGTCTTTGCTTTCAGTAGCAGAGAAGAGAAGACATCATGCCACCTAGAAGGGAAAGGCAGTCACCTGGTCCAGAGGACAGGGATGCGCGAAGAAGAGGTAGGCCGACAGGAAATCCAGAAATGGAGTGCCAAATGAGAGATCTCCGAGAAAGACTCGAGGAGATGGAGATAGTGCAAAGACGCAGAGTTGGTGCAGGGGATCTTAGTGATTCCGAGGTTGAAGAGGAAGCTGGACATGTAGAAGAAGTCGCAGCAGAGGAGGCATCAACCGAGCGATTGATCAAAGCCATAGCCGGAATGGGTGCAAAGGCAAAAATGGATATTCCAGTCTACGAGGGAAGTCTGAATGTAGAAGAGTTGCTGGATTGGATTGGAGCTCTTGACACCTACTTCGATTATGAGGAAATCGAAGAAGACAAGAAAGTCAGACATGCGGTCACCCGGTTGAAGGGACATGCATCACTATGGTGGGATGAGCTACAGGAAGATAGACGTTCCAAGGGAAAACAAAAGATCAAGAGCTGGGACAGGATGATCGCGAAGATGAAAGCGAAATTCATCCCGAGAGATTACCAGATCACACTGTTCAGGCAAATGCAGAACCTGAGACAGAAGTTGATGACGGTGAAGGAGTACACCGAAGAATTTTACAGACTCAATATTAGAGCAGGTCATCGGGAGAGCGATGATGAGAAGGTGGCAAGATACCTGAATGGTTTGAGATATGACATTCAGGATGAGTTAAGCATGGTTACCATCAGGACGGTGGAGGATGCTTATCAGATGGCTCTGAAGGCCGAAGAGAAGCTGAGCCGCAAGCAAGGACAGCGAGGGCGAGGCAGAAGTCAGCCCAGAGGAAAGGTAGTTGCCCAGGAGAAATACCAGAAGCCCAAAGAGGAATGGAAGAAGCCTCAGGGTAAAATTGAAAGAGGTGGAACCTCACAACGAGGACAACCACAGGTTGAATAGAGAAGACAACAGACTGATCAGCGAGGAGATTATGCTGATGCAAATACTCTTCCTCGTACTAGAGGTCGAGGTAGAGGTAGAGGAGGAGTGATCACATGTTTTACATGTGGAAAGAATGGGCACAAGTCCTTTGAGTGTCCAGAAAAAAAACAAGCCGGAGGAGAAGCTCACATCACTGAGGCACAGAGGCGTGATGCTGAGAATGAAGATGCAGACAGGGGAAGATCGCTTGGAATGCATAAAGTTCTCTTAACACCTGAGAAAGAAGTGGAGAATGCAGCTCAGAGGAGCAGACTGTTCAGGACAGCTTGCATAGCCAGGGACCGGAAATGCAAGGTCATCGTGGACAGCGGAAGCACTGACAATCTCGTTTCAACCGAGATGGTGGAAAAATTAGAGCTGGAAACAACCGATCACCTGAGCCCATATAAAGTTTCATGGCTACAGAAAGGGCATCAGGTGAGTGTCACTAAACAATGCTTGGTTGAATTCAAAATAGGGGGCTATAATGATAAAACTCTGTGTGATGTTATTCCCATGGATGTATGTCATCTATTGCTGGGTAGACCATGGCAATATGACAGAAATGTTGTTCATGATGGGAGGATGAACACATATACCTTGGAGAAGGATGGGAGAACACACAGGTTTCTTCTGATAAAGGATAAAGAAGTGAAGCCGGAAGTGAGCAATACGATACTTTTCATGAGTGGGAAGGAACTTCTCAATGAGATGGAGAAGAAAGAAGATCCACAATTCTTTGTGGTCAGGAAACCAAGAATTGTCCTAACTAGCACAAGAGTGGATGACTTGCCAGAAGAGATTCAGGAACTACTGCGAGAGTTCGCTGACATCATCGTGGACGAACTACCTTGTTCGTTGTCGCCGATGAGGAGTGTGAGTCACCACATAGACCTCATACCAGGAGCGAGTTTGCCGAACAAAGCCGCGTACAGGTTGACGCCGCAGGAAAACGAGGAGGTCAAAAGGCAGGTACAGGATCTGCTGGACAAAGGATTAGTCAGAGAGAGTCTGAGTCCATGTGTTGTTCCAACAGTACTGAGTCCAAAGAAGGATGGAGGCTGGAGGATGTGTACAAACTCTAGAATGATCAATAAAATCACCATCAGGTACAGATTTCCATTGTCGAGAATGGATGATCTGATGGATTGCCTGAGTGGGGAAAATTACTTTTCAAAGATTGATCTCAAGAGTGGATATCACCAGATTCGCATGAGAGAAGGTGACGAATGGAAGACAAGATTCAAGACAAATGAGGGTTTGTACGAATGGCTGGTCATGCCGTTTGGTTTGACGAACGCACCAAGCACATTCATGAGGTTGATGAATGAAGTCCTGAGGGAATTCATCGGGAAATTTGTAGTTGTATATCTGGAGGACATACTGATTTTCAGTAAGACCAAGGCTGAACATTTAAAGCATTTGGCCATTGTGATGAGAAGACTGCAGCAGGAGAAGCTGTTGGTCAACATGAAGAAGTGTTCCTTCATAAAGACAGAGCTCATTTATTTGGGCTTTGTAATTTCGGCGAATGAATTGAAGATGGATCCTGAAAAGGTGGAAGTGATTAAGAATTGGCCATCACCGAGAAATGTTTTCGAGGTGAGGAGTTTTCATGGTTTGGCTAGTTTCTATAGGAAATTCATTAGGAATTTTAGTGGAATTAGCGCCACGATGATGGACACAGTGAAGAAGCGGCACAAGACTTTTCACTGGACAACAGAGGCTGAAAGGAGCTTCAATCTGTTGAAGCAAAAGATCACAGAGCAACCAATTTTGGTGTTGCCTGATTTTCAGAAGACATTTCAGGTGAAATGTGATGCCAGTGGGTATGCCATAGGAGGGGTCTTGAGTCAGGATGACAGGCCAGTTGCATATTTCAGCGAGAAGCTGGATGATGCAAAGCTGAAATACTCCACATATGATAAAGAGTTTTATGCCATCATACAGGCCTTAAAGAAGTGGAAGCATTACTTGGTACCCAAGGAATTTGTATTGTACAACGATAATCATGCATTGCAGTTTGTGAGTCAACAGGAAAAGTTGAACCAGAAACATGCAAAATGGGTAGAGTACATGCAAAATTTCACGTTTGTGATTAAACACATTTTAGGAACTACTAACAAAGTGGCTGATGCTTTGAGCAGGAAATGTTTGCTGTTGCAGGAATTCAGAGTCAAGACTTTAGGTTTTGAAAATCTAAGGGACATGTATGCAGGTGATGCAAATTTTGCAGAGGCATACGAGGCAGCTGAGAATCCAGTTCTCAGAGATCGAAGCCCATGGATAGATTACCTGATCCAGGAGGGATTGTTGTTCAGGGGCAATCAGTTATGTATTCCAAATTGCTCCATGAGGGAGAATTTGTTAAAGGAGAAGCACAGTGGAGGCTTGGCAGGTCACTTTGGTCACGATAAAACATTCGCAAAGCTGAGCGAATCATATTTTTGGCCGGGCATGTGAGCAAATGTTAAGAGGTTTGTCGACATATGAAGAATTTGTCAGCGTTCAAAAGGCAGAAAGCAGAATGCAGGGTTTTATCAACCATTGCCCATACCAGAAAGGCCATGGGAGGCAATAAGCATGGATTTTGTATTAGGTTTGCCGAGGACGTAGAGAGGGTTTGATTCCATATTTGTGGTGGTGGACAGGTTTTCGAAGATGGCACATTTTGTACCGTGTCAGAAGACCAGTGATGCGACGCACATCGCAAACTTGTTTTTCAAAGAAATCATCAGATTGCATGGATTGCCGAGAAGCATAGTCTCGGACAGGGATACAAAGTTCATCGGTCATTTTTGGAGGACGCTATGGAAGAAGCTAGGGACTAACTTGGCGTTTAGTTCAGCTTACCATCTGCAGACAGATGGACAGACCGAGGTGGTCAATAGAAGTCTAGGAGACTTGTTCAGAAGCCTGGTGACAGAGTACCATAGCAGCTGGGATAACATATTGCCACAGGCAGAATTTGCATACAACGATTCGCTGAATCGGAGTACAGGAAAGAGTCCATTTCAGATTGTGTATGGAACACAACCGAGGGGAGTTTCTGAACTCAGAGAGTCAGAACAGAGTGCGACTAGCAGCGCAAGCGCAGAAGAATTCGCTGAGGTGATGGAGGAACTTCACACCAAGGTGAAGCAACGATTGCAGAAGTCAAATCAAGAGTATAAGCGCAGAGCAGATCAGCATCAGAGACAACTTCAGTTCGAAGTTGGCGATCTTTTTCTGGCACATCTGAGGAAAGAAAGGTTCCCAAGGGGAACATATAACAAGCTCAAAATGAAGAAAATTGGGCTGTGCAAAGTCCTGAAGAAATTTGGGGAAAATGCATACGAGATTGAGTTGCCGAAAGGCATCGGGATATCTCCGATATTCAATATTTTGGATTTATACCCATACAGGGCTGGATAAGCAGAGACTGGAACTGAGGAACCAGTGATCCAGTGGGTGAAACAATTGCCAGTTGCAGAAAATCCACAGATGGAATGCATACTGGACAAACGAGTGGGTAGAAAGACCAGGCGAAAGCAGTATTTTGAGTACCTGGTGAAATGGAAGAACCACCCAGTGGAAGATGCCAGCTGGGAGACTGAGGCAGTTATACAGAAGCATGGATAGACCGTGCAGGAGATCATGGACAGGAGCCCATGAATATTTTCAAGCCGAGGAGTATGATGCAGGAGCATCGCTCACTCATCAAGCGAGCCAACGCATGGACCAGAAAGGATAGTTGGACAGCGCCAGCACACATTTTGAAATACTTGAAAATTGTCGCGCCGCTCTTTAATGAAGTCATTCATAAAGAAGCACACTTGTATTATAAAAGGGACCTTGAGCCTTTAAGCTCTCGTCCTTAGGTAGTTGAGGCATTTAATAGATTTAATGTTGGTAGATAGAAAATTTATTGTAGATTTGATAGCTTTAGAATTCGAGAGGGAAACGGGATATAGACACCCTCCTTTGTACATTGTAACATATGAGAAACAGGAGAAAGAAGAGAGCAGAGCAGAGAAATTGTGTGCAGAACCACCATGTACAGATATTGAATTAATAGAAATCTTTGATTCAATTCCATGGCTGTGTTATTCTCTGTGTGTTGTTGATATTATGCTCATGGATGTATGTTTTCCTTGTATGCACTCGGTTTTATATGATGTGTATGTGATTTCAGAGTTGAATTGAAATATGAAAGAATGAGTCAATGAGTTTCAATTGTTTCTCTAAGTGAGCCAGAGAATTCCTGCAAGGAGTGCAGTTGAATTTGTCCGCAAGGAGTGCGTGACTGCAGGGTTTACTTAGGGCTAGATTTTGTTCTCATTCATCTCAGAAGTGCAGATTTGGCACTGGAGCTGTGCAAGGCGTGTGCAGGCTGACCGAGGGCTCAGAGTTGCGATTCTGAGTAAAGGGGAATTAGGACTGCCGCAGGTGAGCGCGCAGGGTCAAGGAAGCTTCAACACTTGGTCGTGTTTGAAGGTTGCCGCAAGGAGTGCGTGCAGCAAGTCCTCATAAACACTTGTGAAGTGAAGACAAGCTCAGGAGGAATAGTTCCTTAGTGCTTCTGTGGAGGAGGACCAGGAGAAGGTTCGAGTCGGAGGAAGTCTTGAAGCGGACGAAATCCTCAAGGAGGAGAATCAACGGCCAAGATTCGTAGGATAGACTCGCAAAATCCCGTCGATCGTCAGATCTTGGAGGAGTTGCGAGTGATTTAACCCCTAGGCGCAGGAAGAACCAACAGCCATCGGTTTTTTGCTTATCGTGTTTCCCGGAGGTAAGAGTTACATAGTTGTTGAAATCACGATTAGCAATTTCCCGATCTACTTGGAGCCGTTGATTGCTAGGGGACAGGTGGCACGAGATCCCGGTAAATCAGGATTCAGCATTCGAGGTTTTCGAATGCAAAGGAATTGCAAACTGTGAAATCACGATCCCGCGATTTTTGATAGAGAGGAGAGAGGAAGTGACGTGGCGAGGAGATAGCGCACGTTCCATCGGAGTTCGGGGTTCGGAGATTTGTGGTGCAAGTGAACCGTGACATTGCATGCGTCAATTTTCCAATAGGGGAATCCCCGAAAAAACAGAAACGTTGACTCTTTGACCCATCGGGGTTCGGAGTTTTGGACAGCACGAGAGCCACGCACTTAGGTTTCGCGATATTGCGAAGCTCGATTTCCCGACAAGTGAAGGGGAGATCAGTGGAGAGTTTCTGTGGGTAGTGAGAACTCCCGTAAGGAGTTAGAAGAGTGTTTTAACTCTTCGGGCCTGAGACGAAGAAGGTCCTGGTGATCGCGAACAGTCAAGGGGTGACAGGTCTGCGTCAACAAAGAAGAGGAGGAGCCCAGGATCAAGATCGAGGAACGGTGGCCAGTCTCTATAATCACTGTAAGTTGATTCATCTTGAGATTAATAAAAAGATACTTTTCCCGTCCCAAATGCAAGAATCTTATATGTTTTATTTGATTTATACTTAATCTCTAACCCTCTAGTAGAACAATAGCATGCATGCGTAGTTTTGTCTTGATTGCAGGATTGCTTTTTGGAAGGAGCAGCAGAAGCAAGGGGATAAAGCGCAAGGGAGGATCTACACCAACCGTCGATAAAAAGGTTAGTTGATTCTTTCCATGTTTGCATGTGAAAAAGGGTTTTAGGTTTGGGGTAGAAGGTTAAAAGTAATTTCTGAAGGGTCATGATCTGCATGCAAGTTTAAGCCCTAGCTTGTTAGTCCGTAGGGTAGAATTTCCCCACAACACTCGTTCACCTACGTTGTCGACAAAAATTGAGTCATTGACAAATTTTTTAATGCGTGAAAGAATTTAAATCGCACTACCAAAATATTCAGAAGCCTCAAAAACCTACGTGCAGCTGAGAAGGTGTCATTCTGCTGGAAATGGGAACATCACTTGAATCGCTTGTAGAAGCAAGTGTTGTGTGAATGCTCAAATCAAGAAGAACACAATTTTTAATGAGTAATAAATACAATGGTTTGGAGGTCGACATTTCTCTTTGAGTGTTTTTAGGACATTCTGTATCTAGGGAGTTCAACTCTATTTACTTTACGGAGCTACTATTAACATGTCTTCTTATGACGTTATCTCCGTTTGGACTATTAAAATGATAACTTTTTTCTATAGAATATTGTACATATGTAAATTTTTAAGTAGGATCTTATCATTTTAGTATTTCGAGTAAGATTTACAGGGATACATAAAGTTTCTTATTTATGAATTGATGTAATATGTATATTCTTAAATTGGCTTACCTTATTATGTACAAATGTATGTACTATTCTTAAATTGAAGCCTGTGATGCATTTGTATACTTCTGGTTAACATTTAGTATAGAATTCCAACACTTTACTCTGGAAATTACATACTGCATTATGTGATTTGTTTTGCATTAAACTTCACAACATTGTAGGAAAACAAAAAATATTCTTATACAAGTTAATTTCGATAAAGAGTAGAGTGTCTAGCATGTAGATGTACTAGATGTTCACTTGGAGTCTTCTTAAAAAATGGTCCATCAAAATCTCTACAACATAAGGCCTCAGTGACGTTGGCACCAAACTTTTTTCAATAAATTGTCTCATTTATGAATTGATAACCTTTTGCAATGATGCAGGTCTTATACCAGAAATCACCTTCTAATTAATCTGAGCAACATTACGTCACTAGCTGTAAGGAATCTCCAGAGTAACCATCTCTAGTATGCATATGCCAAACGAATAAACATCTATATGTTGATTATAATCCTTTTCATATAATTTTGGAGCCATGAATTCCAATGTACAAATGATAGTGTGTGCAGTATGATCATTTTCCACTATAGTAGAAAAATCCAACTCCCCGGTATTGAAAAAATCACTATTACCATTCATGGGTATATTATTGCAATTCAAACCTCTTTGAATTATGAAAGGGTTATGATTATGAAGATAATTCAATCCTTCCAATATATAACACACCCAATTCTTCACTGCATTCCTTGAGACATGTCGATGCTTGGAGGGTCCCCTTTTATTATGAAGGTAAACTTAATATCTACTACATACCATCAATCAATTAGTCTTTTGGACATAGAGAAAAAGTGAGGTATGAAGGGAATGTTGAAATTATAGGGGTTTGTCTCTCATTGGTTCTTAAAGTGGATTTAATGAGTTTTAATACATATAAATACATTATTATTAAGCAACGTTGAGTAAAATGCATAGCTTCACCAATAATGTGTATGACCTATCCATAACCAATTAGTATACTAAGTAATGTTGAGAAAATAACAACTTCATGAAGAACATGGATGTCTTTTAAAAATAATTAAGTTAATTTTAGTAAATAGAAACATGTATTTAGAGACATGCATAGAGGGAAGATAGATGGTGCTTTAGGGGCTTCATGTAAGATTTTTTCTTATTGATGGTAGTATTGTTTAGCTGGGCACAAAGAGTTGATATAAAAGGTTGCAATGCCAAAAGTTGTTTGTTTGTTCAATGGAAAGAGTAGTGAACCGTTCCATGTTTCATTTATACAGGTTGAGAAGCATTGGGGGAATTAGCCAAACATCATCAAAATAGTGAACCAATTTCAAATACAATCATTTTAATTCCAATATCTTTATAATCTCAATTAACAACATTAATATGAAATCTCCCCCGAAGTTCAAATACACTCATTTTAATTGCAATATCTTTATAATTCCAATTAACAACATTAATATGAAACCTCCCTCAAATTACTTAGGCATTCATATTTGCCCTCTTAGGAGGTATGCTAGTATATAATAGAATGTTAATAATTTATGATTTGTTGTTGAAGAGTTGGCTTGAATAAGAAATTGTTATTATATTGTTGATGACTAAAGATAATAATAAATAATAGAATTTTATTTTTTATGTGTTTTTTTAGTTGAAGAGGTTTTTATTGACAAATTTATCTTGAATTTTTTTATCTTATGAAATGAAAAACACTTTATTGGAAGTGTTGATGTTAATGGTTAAGGGCTTACTATTTTATGATGGTTTTTCTTTTTCCATATATATAGATAATATGTGCAATTGTTTTAATACTTTTATGAATTATTATTTTTATAAAAATAATATTTCAATAAAAAATAATTAATATTAATTATATTTTAATAAAAAAAATTAATATTTTTTTTTTGTAAGTGAGAGTAAGAGATTGTATTACTAAAGGAGGGTTATGATACAAAAAATGGGACTCCCTCCAATCAAAAAGGAAATCAGATTAGAGGTTGCTGAATTGCGTTTTTTTAAATAAATCAGGGGTGTGATTGGACTGCCACCATGGTAAACCAACCCAGTCCTATCATATCGAGTTTTTGAAAGGATAAACACAACAGACGTGAAAAAAAACCAGAAGCTGAGACCGACACAAGACTGACCAGACTGACTTGAAAATAGACTAACCACACACTAGTCTAGGACAATGATGTGTTTCTTTCCATAATCCGTCTTCCCCTTGTTCTCCTCCTTCTGGGAGATTGTGCAAGTCTTTTTTATATGTGTTGACGCTCCATTTCCGTCGGCTGGCGTGATGTCCATGTGATGGACGTAGCACAGGTAGAGGTGGAATTGAGCAACCAATCGCTCCATCTTGGCTTTCTGGTCCTTTTCAACCTCAACTAGCAGTTGGTAATGGTTTCCAGACTGCTGAGGCGACTCAATATTTCGTTCAACAGTTTCTTGTGTCCCTTGTTGTCCTCCAGTCTGGCGTCTTCCATTTCCGAGCTCACGTTGTCGATCATCATCTTTGTTTTCAACTCCATCTCCATCGTTTTGTGGTAGAGGGTTTCCCTGGGCTGCGTGGCTCCCAAGTTAGTTATCCATGAGTCTGCTTCCTAAGTCAGAGCATCCCATGCTTTTCCCTTTTGTTTTTCCTTGATTTCCTTTTCCCACCGGGTAATGATCGCCTTTCCTTTTGGTGCAACCAGAGTATAAAAGGTGTCCTTCGCATCTTTTTCCGCCTGCTCCATCTTTGAAACCTGCCAAGGACTGTTCGTAGTTTCCTTCCCCAGGGGGTTTCTTTTGCTATGCGTTCGTTTCATTCGCACCATCTCGTCTGGCTTATGGAAACTCCTTTGTTGGATTCTCATCCTGATCCCGTCTACATAGGGGTTTCTCCTGTCCCTGCCCTTGTGTCTGTGGTAGCCCCTGCAGTTGTGCTCTTCCTGTTTGCGTCTATTTCTGGTGTTTCTTCTCTTATTGAACTTTCCGTGTTGCGGGCTTGTCCTTCCAATCATGGTTTGCCCGTAGAGGTGCTTTTCTCTCATTACAGTATGTATGATCATGATGACTTGGCCATTATCCCTGTACGGGCCCTTGCCCTTGCTCGCTTGATATCCTAGTGTGTTACTCCCCATACCTGATCTTTGGTGTGCTGTATCGATACTGGTCCGTGTCAATCCCTCTTGTGTTACGTCATTCACTGGTTGTTGTTTGTTGTATGTACTTTTCCACAAACTTTCCCCGCAATTCTCACTGTGGACATGACTTTGTTGCCATACCCTAGCCTATTATTATATTTTAAATTAATATTTAAATTTCTATAAAATTCATATTTAACTGTTCCACTTTGTACATATTCAATTACAGGAATAACTAAAAAAAAATCATAATGGACTTATTATCATTCAAAATATCTTACTTAAAAACATATCCTTAACTTTTGTTGGAGATGCCCATTATATTTGGCCACCTTACTTTGCTAAAGTCAGAAGGAACGGTGCAAGATTATGCCAATCCGTAACTGGTCCCAACTATCGTACGCGGTCCAAGATTATGCGAATTCCGTAACTGGTCCCACTATCGTACTTAAATACTTTGTTTATTCTCCCAGTGAGGAATGTCTGAGCAAGATATGAATAAGCTTAGATGGCCTGTCTGATAAAAGGGTCCCGACTCCCAAACATATTTGGTTTGTCTCCCTGTGAGCAAAACAAATGGAATGAAGGAATAGAATGTTCTTGGCCACATAAATCAAATGTAGGGAAAGCGAGCGTTAATGAAATGTTTGAAATATGGAGACTCGGTATATTATGAACGGAATTAGCAACATTTTCTGGAGAGTTTGAAAGCATATCAGGCGGCGGTTCCAAACTTACATAGCTATGGTCGTCGATCCTTAAAAATCAGTTTAAAAGTCCAAGTCCACTGTAAGTTAATATTGAATATATTTTAGACAGGGGAATTAATACATGACATAGAATGTGGCAGGTACATGGCATTGAATGTGAGATGCTGTAGAAAGGTGAAAGTGTGATTTGTTAGTGATCGGATAAATGGTTGGGAGTAGGTTAAACGTTTTATTTTTTGGGTTTTTTAGTCGGAATCAGGTAATGTAATTTGGACAAATTTTCTATTTTCTATTGTTTAAATTGTATTTCTGAATGTATAAATGAATTCAGGTTAATGAAAAACTCATAGAAACTCCGATTATACAAACTTAACCACTTAAATATATAGATCCAATCATTAAAAATTTAAAAATTGCCAAAAAAACCTCCAAAAAAATATACTACATAAAGTTATATATGTTTTAGATATTTTTAACTAATTTTAACACGGGATGACGTGTCTATGATTGAGATTGAGCGACGGTTCATTTACAGTTTAAAAAATATTTAATTAATAGATAGATATTTTCATTTTACATTAAAAGGTGGATAGTGAAAGTGAAGGTGTAAGTTGTATGCATAAGCCATCAGTGTAAAATTGGAGGTGGAAATTCTGCATATTCCATTTCCATTCATCCTCCGGTCAAAGATCAAAGGAGTGTTCAATATAAATAATATTTTCTCTTGGAAATAGTAGTTGTTTTATTATTTAATTTTAGATAAAAAACTACTTTTTACTATATAGGTTGGAAGTAATTATAACATATTAATTATCAGTTTTTATTCATGTTATTATAAAAATTAAACAAACTGGGATAATAAGGATAATCATCATTCTTCACAATCATCTAAACTATATTCAATACAAGTAATCCGTAATGTTAGCCTAAATTCAATGCTTATTTGTAGTTTGTTAATGATAGCATCAGCTATACATATCCATATATTAAAAACATGTATTATTAATCACCGTATATAATGGAGGTTATTTTCCCGTTACAAGGCGTTCAAATTATTGTAATCTTTACCATAGCAATAAAGATAAATGTACATTTAAGTAACTCTGCCAATAAAAGTAGATGTCTATAAAATAGTGAGCATTTATGGTAATTTCGTATTTGAATATTTTTTTTTTAAGTTTGTTCTATATGAAAGAAGAGTTATTTGATTTGGGTGTAGAGTAAATTTAATAATTAATATACTAACTGATATTTCTATTTCTCCACATTTTCTTCCGCATTCAATTTCTTCTTAAACACTTATTTTTTACCAGCGACCTTTCTTCTAATAGGAAACTCAACTAAATCCCAAGCCTCATTCTAATCCAAGGCATCGATCTCTTCAACCATGGCCTTCTTCAAGAGTTTATTGTCCTCTGAATTCAGTGCTTCCCTAATAATTCTAGAATCGTCATCAATAATAGATAAAGAAAAATTGATTTGAAAACTAGGTGGAATATACCTCTCGGGTTTCCTTCTTTCCCTCACAGATCTCCTCAATATTGGGGTATGAGGTTCTTCTTCTAGTTCATCTTCTTCTATTGAGTCATATTTTGGATCATCCATCTCAAACTATATTTTCTCATGTTCTTCTCCACTTGGTAGAAATTCATGTTTGAGAACATCTTTAATCTCTTTAAAAACAACGTCCTGGCTATAAACAATCTACTTAGTTTCTAGGTTCCAAAGATTATAACCTTTTATACCATCTTTATAACCAATAAAGATAAAATTTTCCTCTTTATTATCCAATTTAATCATATTTTCCTTTGGAACATGTACATAAGCATCACAACCAAACACTTTGAGATGCTCAAGATAGGGTTTCTTACCATTCCATACCTCATGTAGAGTTTTTTCCACCGATGTTGATGAGGGTTATCTATTTACCAGATAACATGTAGTACCCACTGCCTCTACCCAAAATTTGTGTCCTAACCTAGAACCACTGAGAATGCTCCTTGTTTTTTCCATAAACATCATGTTCATCGTTTCCACAACCCCATTCTGTGAAGGTGTGTATGGAGTAGTCCTCTACCTTTCTATACCACACTTCTTAGAAAAGTCTTCGAATTCATTCCCACATAATTCTCCACCATTATCTGTCCTCAACACCCTTATTTTCTTCTCTATCTGATTTTCTTCGAGATCCTTAAACTCTTTAAAATTTTCAAATACCTCATATTTCTTCCTAAGAAAATAAATCAACATGATCATTGATAAATCATCTCTGAATGAAACATAATACACAAACTTAAATAGTGATGGAACAAGCATAGGTCCGAACACATCACTGTATATAATCTCTAACATCCCCTTTGCTTTTGTAGCACCAGAAGGGAATCTTACTTGATTATATTTACCACATTTACAATGTTCACATAAATCAAAATCCAGGGTGAAATTAGACATACCTTCAACCATACCTTTATAGTGTAGTGTTCAAAGGCCCTTTTCTCCAACATGTCCCTGTCATTAATGCCACAACATGGTCTTGTTTCTAGAGATAGTATGGATCCTATCTTATTTGTTTTTCTACTCAAGGACAATAGAACTGTTATACCCATTAGTATAAGTGATTCCTAATAACTTGTACAAAGTTCCACACCGAACTCACCTCATCAACGCCATTTCTCCTCCTACCATCTTCCAAGTTCCCTTTACCAATAAAGTATCCAAACCTACACAATACAACTTATGTATATTCGACTCCTAGGTAGATATGGAATGTGCAGAACTCCAGGGAGAGTTCCAATCCTTCCATCTTTCAGTAATAGATGAACTCTTCAACGTCCCATGATTTTGGTTTTGAATCATCTCCTAGAAAGACATCACCACCATCATACTTTTCATATTAGAGAACCACTGCATGTGAGAAGTCATATGAAATGATGCACTTTATTCAATCAACCATACATCACGATCTGCATGTGTACCTGTAGATGTCATGTAAATATCACCTCCTCTTCTGTGGAGGTTTTAGCCTGCATGGGAGAGGCATCATCAGATTCCTTTGCTTTATCAACATTTTTACACCTGCAATATTTCTTATAATGCCCATCTTTACCACATTTCCAACATTTCCTCAAAGATTTTCCTAGGGATTTATATCTACCTTTATATTTAGATCTCCCCTCTGAAGACTTATTTTTATTCTTATATTAGGGACAACTTCTTAAAAGTAAAGCATATGTGCTATGAATATACATGCTTTTCTGCCTCATTTTTTCCGATAACAAGGATGATACTACATCCTCATACTTCAATGTAGATTGAGTGGTACTACCAATTGCTACAACTAGATTATCCTAGGAATCTGGAAAAGAACATAACCGATTAATAAATTTATCTTCTTCTACAATTGTAATATTAACATATACAAGTTGACGTAACTGAGTATTAAAAGAATTTAGATGCTCTATCATAGAATCTCCATATTCCATCCTGAGATGATACAAATTATTTCGAAACAACAACTTATTTACCAGGTACTTTGACTGATACACATTCCCCAACATTTCCCATAGTTCCTTGGTTGTATATTCTCTCGACACATTCAGTAACATTGAATCTATTAGGAAGAATCAAATCATACTCCTTACTCTTGTATCCAGATTTTCCCATTCTTCTTTCGACATACCAATAGATTGAGTACTAATAGTTTGTGTACCAGTAGGTTGTGTACTGGGATCCAAATCGATCCATTCTTCCTTTTCTACAATAAGGTCCTCCACCTTGAACTTCCATTTCTCAAAGTTTGGACTCTTGAACTTCTCAATATCAATTATAGAACTTCTCACCATTCTCTTTCAATACACGAATCATCACTAAAAAGCTTCAACTGAGCCCATGTTTATCACAGACCTAAGATAAACTTGATCTATCAAGACAGATCTAGACCCTTATCAATAAAGGTGTCCCCATGAAGTCAAAAATAGTCCTCTGGTACCACATGTAAGTTTTAAATTTGTGAAGTAAAGCAATGCATACACATTCTTAAGAAAAACATAAATTAATCAATGGCTCATACACATAATACAAAATGATTTACATTGGAAACCCTTAACCGGGAGAAAACCAACCTTCCTTAGCGGAACACCTCTCAACTCTTCATTGTATTAATTTCACCATTCACAATACAATATATACAATATTTTAGGTATTTTGCAACTACCAAAACCCTAATCCCTTAATCCAATATTAATTTATAAAACCACTAAAAATAGTGAAAATGATAAAATAAGAAAAACCATCCAAAAAACATTTTGGGTTGTTGTTCCCATCCCATTCGGCCAGAATCTGAAGTCTTTCCTTTGTAGGGGGGATAATCATGCCCTTCCCTTCGACCTCCCCATGGAAAATCACACGGTACACATAGAGTGATAGGTGGTGGGATTGTCATATGCTGTCGTCAAATTTAACGCACCCCGCCACATACATGCCAAGAATATAACACATACCCAACAACATTAACATGTGGCAGCTAACTAGGAAAATCTATACAAATAGGTTGATGTGGCATGACACGTGGAGGTTGACATCATCATTTCCTCCAAGGCTCTATTGTAACTATGCACTAGAACCTCGAATACCTAAGATAGGCGGCATGATATCCAACATGACACATGGACCAACCACGACATGTCACGTAGTACCACGTGGCAAGACATGTGGACCTCACAAGTACTAGGGCCCCTCCTCGCAGAACCCTTCCTTAGAACCTTGACCCATCTTGGTATTGAGGATCTAAGAAAATTCTTAATGCACATTATTGAAAAGCTTCAGGTATTCATATTTTTGGATATCCACTCTAAAAAAGGATCGAACGGTTGAGATCTAACAACCCCTCGATAAAATCAATTAGATTAAAGGATGTGAGATCAAAGGATTCATTCCTAATCAATCAGCGTACTCGCCTGTCACACCAATATCAATATGACACTTGTCTTCCACCATGGCACTCTAACCACCATTGGGAACAACACATCACGATGATGTCACTCACACATGCTCAAAACCTTCACTTATGCACATTCAAAGGGTCAAAACTTGGAAAGGAATCTTGACCCATCTGATATCTCTGATATGGAACTTTCATCAAAGGAAAATTGTTAGAAATGTCATATATCCAGATTTCCATATCCATATATTGGAATAAAACATCACAACATGGTCAGATCGATGACCGAGACCTTGCAAGCATTATATCCAATGGATGGATTAGATATGAATGATGATATGCATCAATCCTTGCACCAATCCCTCACTAACACCCCTCACCCTTGTGTGGCACTCTATCTTCCACTTGGAATGACACATCAATGTCAACATCACTCACACATGCCTCGACTTCCTCCGGTTTATAAACTTGCAAGGGGTGGGGTTTTAACCTTGCAATGGATCCCTTCCCATCCAAACATCTGAGGATCTAAAGGAACTCAAAGAAAAAATCCCTCAAAACACTAAATGTCCCAACCTATAGATACATTTTGATGCAGACCCCCCTTCTCCCCTTAGGGCTGCGCGAACTCCCAGTCTAGGATCATTCAAATCAAGGAATCAGATCGAATCTATTAAACCTTGATGGTCTCGTTGGTGATAAAACACAGACCCTTTCAGTCCTTTGGTGCAAGTTCTATGGCACCTGCAACCTCTCCCTTCGTGCTGCTGAACTATTAGGGTTCAGGTGCTGGATCCTTTCCTATTAGCCCCTTCCTATATATGACCCTGGGCTATGACCTCATGATAACATGTGATTGTAGGCACGACCAAGGGTGGTTTGGGATCAACCCACTTTTCTCCCCACAATTCACTACCAATCGCCACTCATCCTTTTGGTGATATTGTGGTTTCAATTGCGGCCCGCTCTCGAATTTTTAAAACTCGAGGACTTTATGGCCCCGCAATTTAACGTGACTATTGATCTTGCGATATTGGGTGAGGTCTCTTGATCAATGACTACTGTTGGTATCTTGATCAATGACTACCTTCTGTCAACAGACCACACGTTCTCAGATCCTTACGATTTATCGATGCATGTCCATTTTCAAATCAATGGTTATGATTGGTTTTGCCTTTTGGGCTTTGGGATTTTCAACACTCAACTCCTTGATTCCTCTGCATGACCATATTCCAAAGTGGAAGATCTAATGACACATGTCCCTTTATATCAACGATCATGATCAATTTGGCCCTTTGGGTTTCAGAATTTTCAATTCTCAAACCTTACTTTCTCCGCAATGGCAGATCTCCTGCCACATGTCCTCCTCAATCAATGACCCTGCTTCCACTTCAGAAATTTTTCCCTTTCAACCAGATCAATGGTCCTTCATCCCCTTCTCAGTCAACATTTGAGATCTTCTTTGGGTCTTCGGACTCCGGAAATCTCAAATCGCAATTTTCTCTTTCCCTCGAAGTGTGCAGATTTTTTCCGCGTGTCCTCTAGAATCGGACGACCCAGATTCACTTCAAGTCTTTACCCAAAATCCACAGATTTATTCCACGCATATTTTGGATCTGATAGTCCATATTCACTTCTGGTCTTTACCCGAAGTCTACAGATTTTTACCACGCGTTCTTCGGATCCGACGGTCTAGATTTACTTCGAACTTCGGGTTTCAAGAATCTCAATTCTCAACTGAAGCCCAAATGCTTTTACTCTAAGTTTGTGATATGTCGCCACACGTCCCTCTGGATCTGACGATCCAGATTTTCTTTGGACTTTGGGTTTCAAAATTTTCAATTCTTAACGGAAATATTCGAAATGATTTTTCCCGAAGCCTCTGATATGTTGACACATATCTCTTGGAGACCAACAGTCAAGCTCTACTTAGGATATTTTTCCTCCTCCTTATCCACAAACTTCCGAAGTTGTGGATATTACGCCACATGTCTCTCTTGACGATGGATAGTCTCTGTTCACTTAGGGACTTCGGGACTTCAGTAAGTCCAGTCTCCTATGCACCCAAAAGGTTAAGGCACGTGCACTTTACCTAGATCTAACGATTGTCGATCCTCTATGCCTAGATCCAATGGTTGGGATCTATTCCTCATCATGATATCCTTTCTCCTTCCTAGATATTGATCTAACGACCCAGAATTCTCCCTCAAGTTGATCTAACAGTTGTTGTCAGCCCTCCTCCTAAAATTCTTTGTTCTCCTGGACTTGGGAAATTTTCCAAGTGTTCAAAGATTTTGGTCTTTGAACCTTCTCCCGTGAAACCGGTTGAAAAGGTCTCGTCTTCGCTTTTCCTCCTGAGCTTCGACAATGAATATTGTCTTTGACTGGGAAGCACACCTCCGCTCTGTATGAAAACTTTCACTATTCCTCCTAAGCTTGTGAATCTTGCAATAAGTTCACTTCTACACGCACTCCTTGCGTTGTCTATCTTGAGTTTTTGATTACTCAACTTCTAAGGTTTCAGTACCTTTACTCCTTAAATGGATTCTTGTGCCTTTTCAACAAATTTTTCTCAATGCACACTTGCAGATCTTACAGAGTGTTCAACAAATCTATGGGTGTCTTCTTCTTGACATTCTTCTTCTTGAACTTGATAGAGAGTTCTCTTTGTGCACTCTTTCACCTGCTCGATGCCCACCTGGCAGGGCTCTACAAAGTTCTATGTGACTCTGTTTCTCTTTAATTCTCCTCCACAGTTTATCCTCTAAGGTATTCAACAACCTAGAGGCTTCCCTTAAGTTGTTATCACTCTGGTGTGCCATCCTGGCATGTTCTTTTCTGACTCCACAGAGTTTGGATGCACACTCCTTGTGTTGGCTAGAAAACCTCCAACGTTCTGTTGTGAAATCCTTGCACAACCTAAGAACCCTAAACAATTTAGAAAAATCACAGACAAATAATGAAGTCTATTTGTTCCATGCAGATGAAAACTTAACATACATCTACAACATCCATTCATAAGAACAAATGACATTCATGAACACATCAATGCATACAAAAACTTCATATGAAGGAAAAAATGCTTTCTTTCTATTAAGATGAATGTCTGATTACAATATGTACAGGACAAAATGTAACAGAGTCCCAAATCTCTCTCTAACTCTCTAAGAACTACTCTACCTCCTATTCAGTAACAATACTCCTCCAACGACCTCAATTGGGCATACTATGCATCTACATATACAAAAGGGTTCCAAGGGTTCCCTCCAACTACCTCTCTGTTATCACTGAAATTTCGTCCGCACAGGGCGACAAGAACTCCGCATCATCAGCACAGAAAAACAGTCATTCATGGCACAAGGATTAACTCCACAGCACAACAAAAGGGCCA
>JZKD02S0500740.1:307515-327955 GCA_000966675.3 Picea glauca | reverse complement strand
AGAGCATCTACTTGAGGGCCTCAAGAGCCTTCCATTGGAGAAGGAAGGGACCCAAGTCCCCTTTCCCCTTTGTGTATCTCTGGATTTCACTAATCAGACCAGCCTATCTATTGGTAATCTTGTTCCATTGTCACTTGTTTTTAGTTTTTGTTTTTATGCTCATGTTTTCTTTTAGTTTTTGTTTAATTCTTGTTAATATCTCTATTGTTTTCTTTCTAACCTCTTTACATACAGCTGTCATGACTAGCAGAGCCCAACTAGGCATGTAAGCACTCACTTTTTGCTCACACATCGACGAAAAGAGTGCAAACACTCTCCTATCGAAGTAACAACTAAAAACTACTCAAGCTCCGTTACATTAAAGTCTCAAAGTGAAACTCCCAAATATCTCATGATCATTTAATTTCTAAGCATTTCGCTCTTCTTCAATCATCCATTTAAAATGGATCTACAGGAAACACCATATTTTAGATTCCAAAAAAAATTAAAAAGGAGCATTTTGGCATTGATTTGTCCCTTTACGTGGGTTTTGCTGACGATTCTCGCGCATCATAGTCCAGTACTAGAAAAAACATGAGGTACTGCTCATGGCTCCCTTTGCCATGTTGTTGAGATCCTCCAAGGTCCCATACCTTCTCTTGGAGATGCGCATCTGCTCCTTTTTCTTTATGCCTCTTCTGACGTGTTGCTTTTGCAGGTTTTCTTTCGCCCCATACTTCTCTGATGGCTGCTTCTTGTGCTACTTCCAGCATCAATATCTTTATCTCCTATATTTCTTTGTCCATCTAGTCCACTAGCTGGCTTTCCTCTTGCAGTCTGCTCTATTTCATATTCTCTTCATCAATTTCCAACTTAACTTGTTGGATAAGATGCCTTTTCATATTTACTCTTCCCTCTAGATCCTCCAGTTCTTCACACAAATCAACAAGATCCATACTACCTATTTCTTTCTCCTCTATTGTAGGTTCACATTCTACAATCATCTCTTTCTTAGCTTCCTGGCTGAAAAAATTGAGCCATTCCTATGGATTCTTTTCTCTCTCCATCTCTTGGGGACATTGAAATGTGTTCTCTTTCTCCTTTTTATTAATCTGATCCATCCAACCCTTCCTGTTATCTTCATCTCCTGTGTCACTAGATGGCCACTCTGCTACAGAGTCCAGTTCTGCAGTCTCACCACTGAGTTGCTTTTCAGATCCCTCCTCTGACAGATTGACTTTTTTCATCTCCTCCTGTGTTGGTTCAATTCCAACTTCCTCCAGTTGCTCCCTAGGATGGTATGCTCATCCACCTATTTCCAACTTGATCTGTGGGATATGCCTACTCTACATAGTTTCTCTTCTCTCTTGGGCTTCCAATTCCTCATACATCTCAACAAAATCTATGTTGTCTACTTCCTCTTCTGCTGCAAGCTCTAGTGTTGCAATCATCTCCTGTTCATCTCATGGGATGAAATTTTTGAGCAATTTTGTTGAATGCTCTTCTTCTGCAATCTACATGGATATCTCCTAGCATCCATCTTTTGGTTCTGGATTTTTCAACCAATCCTCTAACATCTTCAACTCTTTCTCCCATTGAGTGAGAAATTCATCTGAATTATCCTCTTTTTCCGATGGGGCAGACATCAATGTATGCTCCTTCTCCCCCTCTTTGAAATTATTTGTTGGTTGTCTTTCCTCTGTGGTACCTACATCACAATCAAAGTTAGCTTTAAAATCATTTGGCCCCATGGACTCTTTATTAGATTATTTTTTCACCACCTCCTTATGTGAAACACTTTTACTAGCCTTTGCTAGACTATTTGGCAGGAATATTTGAATTCCCCCAATGATCAAAATGTATTTCTAATCCTCCTCCACCAACTCTCCTTGCTGATATGAACTCTTAGCTGAGTCCATGAGACTTTCAGATCAGTCTCGTCTCTTCTTCCTTTCCCACCTAGAAATATAGGATTTCTCTTCTTCCCTCCTGGTAGTTTATGAGATATTCAACTGATCTCATCTCATTTCCCCCCTTGCAATATGAAAAATCATCTCTGCCCTCCTGGTAGTTTATGAGACCTTTAACTGATCTCACCTCCTCCTCATCATTGAGGTTCCTCCTAATCTCTAGTTCATAGATGTGAATCACTTTCTCCTCTATGCCACTGAGGTTTTCAGCATGCCTCAACCACTTCCTCATTACTTGCTACTTCTTTCCGACTAGCAACTTATAGACATGCCTCTTCACTTTCCTCTTCAAATTCCATTCATATGTCTAGTGTACCTTTGTCTCCTGCTGCATCTTCAATGTCAACTACTCCATTCTTTCTCTTATCTCAATGAGATCCTTGTCAATTTCTTCTTTACTATTCTTCTGTCGGTCTCCTCTTCGACCACACTTATGGCCTTCAGTAGCCATATTTTTTGTCTTCAACCCTCCTGGCTACCTATCATTTGTTGCACACCTTGCAACAATTTTCATAGAGCATCATTACTCTATCTCCTCCTTCACCTCTTGTCTACAGGCGAACTTCATCTTTTGATACCATTTGATGTCATTAGGTTATCTCTATTCACCTTCTCACCTTTGCCTACAATCTACAGACACAATTCAGCTCTTGATACTACTTGATGTAGTCAGATTGACTTCTCTATCTCCTTTCCTCTTTTTCCTGTTGTATACAAGAAAAAATAATCTTTGATACCACTTGATGGTATCAAATTATATCCTTTCAACATCTCTCCTTTTTCTATTGTCTGCAAACAAAAATTCAACTCTGATACCACCTGATGGTATTAGAGTATCTCCTTGCACCATCTCTCCTTTGTCTATTGTCTGCAAACACAATTTTTTCTCTAATACCACTTGATGCAAAACCCCCTTCTCCCCTCGAGGCTGTGTGACCTCTTTGTCTAGGATCGCTCAAATCAAGGATTCAGATCGCCTCTCTCAAACCTTGATGGTCTTGTTGGTGATTAAACACAAGCCATTTCATTCCTTTGGTGCAGATTCTATGGAACCTGCAACCTCTCCCTTTGCACTGCTGAACTACCAGGGTTCAGGTGTTGGCTCCTTCCCTATTAGCCCCTTCCTAGATATGACCTTGGGTTATGAACTCACTCTAACACGTGATTACGGGTGCAGCCAAGGGTGGTTTGGGATCAACCCACTTTTCTCCCCGCAATCCACTACCAATCGCCACACATCCTTTTCGTGATACAGTGGTTTCAATTGTGGCCCACTCTCAAAGTTTTAAAACTCGAGCACTTTCTGGCCCCACAATTCAACGTGACTGTTGATATTGCGATATTGGGTTAGGTCTCTTAATCAACGACTATCGTCTGTCTCTTCTTTCCTTCCTTCTCTCTAGACCACACGTTCTCAGATCCTTATGATTTATCGATGCATGTCCCTTTTCAAATCAATGACTATGATTGGTTTCTCCTTTTGGGCTTCGAAAGTTTCAAATCTCAACTCCTTGCTTCCTCCACATGAAAATATTCTGAAGTAGAAGATCTATTGAAACTTGTCCCTTTTAATCAACGGTCATGACCGATTTCTCCCTTCGGGTTTTAGAGTTTTCAATTCTCAAACCTTACTTTCTCCGCAATGGCAAATCTCCTCCCACGTGTCCTCCTCAATCAATGTCTCTGCTTCCGCTTTGGGAATTTGTCCCTTTCAACTAGATCAAAGGTCCTTCGGCCCCTTCTCAATCAATTGTAGATATCTCCTTTGAGTCTTTGGACTCCTAAAATCTCAAATCTCAACTTTCTCTTTCCCTCGAAGTGCACAGATTTCTGTCGTGTATCCTCTTGAATCGGACGACCCAGATTCACGCCGGTTCTTTACCTAGAATCCAAAAATTTCTGCCATGCATCCTCTGGATCTGACAGTCCAAATTCACTTCGAGTCTTTTCCCAGAGTCTACAGATTTCTACCACGTGCCCTCTGGATTTGACGATCCAAATTTACTTCGGACTTCGGGTTTCGGGAATCTCAATTCTCAACTGAAGCCCAAATGATTTTATCCGAAGTCCATGATCTGTCGCCACACATCCCTCTAGATCTGATGGTCGAGATTCACTGTGGTCTTAAGGTTTCAGAAGTTTCAATTCTCAACTAAAGTATTCGAAATGATTTTTCTCGAAGCCACTGATCCGTTGACACAAATCTCCTGGTGACCAATGGTTAAGATCTACTTCGACTATTTAACCTTCTACTTATCCACAAAATTCCGAAGTTGTGTATCTTATGCCACCTATCTATATTAACGATGGACGGTCCCTATTCACTTCGAGACTTTGGGACTTCAACAAGTCCACTCTCCTGTGCACCGAAAAGGTTAACGCCCATGCACTCTACCTGGATCGAACGACTATCGATCCTCTGAACTCAAATCCGATGGTTGTGATCTATTTCTCCTCACGCTATCCTTTCTCTTTCATGGATACTAATCTAACAGTCCAGATTTCTCCATGCATTCAATCTGACGGTTGCTGTCACTCCTTCTCCTGAGCTTCTCTTTTATCCCAGAATTGGAAAATTTTCTAAGTGTTCAAATATTTTGGTCTTTGAACCTTCTTCTGTGAAACTGATTGAAAAGGTCTCATATTCACTTTTCCTCTTGAGCTTTGACAATGAAGATTGTATTCAAT
The DNA here is from genome assembly GCA_000966675.3 of Picea glauca. Classification (NCBI taxonomy): domain Eukaryota; kingdom Viridiplantae; phylum Streptophyta; class Pinopsida; order Pinales; family Pinaceae; genus Picea; species Picea glauca. Next base: position 323,318 of record JZKD02S0500740.1, on the reverse strand, counting down.
TCGGGTGCACACTTTTTCTCTGTGTGCAAACTTGCACTATTCCTCCTAATCTTGTGAATCTTGGAATAATTTCACTTCTGTGTGCACTCCTTGCACTGTCTCTCTTAAGATTTTTCTTACTCAAGTTATAAGGTTTCAGTCCCTTTAATCCTTAAAGGGATTCTTCTGCATTCTCAACAAATTTTGTTGAATGCACACTTGCAGATCTTACAGAGTATTCAACAACTCTAAGGGTTTCTTCTTCTTGAAACTCTTCTTGTTGAACTCGACAGAGATTTATCTGTGTGCACTCTTTCACCTACTCGATGCCCTCCTGGGAGGGCTCTATAGAGTTCTCAATGACTCTATTTCTCTGTGCATCTCCTGCAAATTTTCTCCTCTGAGGTATTCAACAACCTAGAGGCTTACCTCAAGTTGTTATCACTCTGGTGTGCCCTCATGGAACATTATTTTATGACTCCATAGAGTCTGTATGCGCACTCCTTGTGTTGGCTACAAAACCTCCACTGTTTTGTTGTGCACTCCTTGCATAGCCTAAGAACCCTGAACAATTTAGCAAACTCACAGACATATAGTGAAGTCTATCTGTTTGCTGCAGTTGAAAACTTAACATACATATAAAACATCCATGCATAAGCACAAATGACATTCATGAACACATCAACACATACATAAAGCTCATATGCAAGAAAAAATTCTTTCTTTCTATTAAGATGAATGTCTGATTACAGTATGTGTAGGTTGGACTGTAACTGAGTCTCATATCTCTCTCTAATTATCTCTAGGAACTAATCTACCTCCTATTCAATAACAATACTCCTACAATAGCCTCAATTGGGCATATAATGCATCTACATATACAATAAGGTTCCAAGGGTTCCCTCCAACTACCTCTCCTATCGAAGTAACAACTAAAATCTACTCAAGCTCCATTACATTAAAGTCTGAGAGTGAAACTCCCAAATCTCTCCTGATCATTTAGTTTCCAAGCATTTCTCTCTTCTTCAATCATTCGTTCAAAATGGATGTACAGGAAACACCAACTTTTAGATTCCAAAAAAAATTAAAAAGGTGTGCTATGGTGCTAAGTTGTCCCTCCATGTGGGTTTTGTTGATGATGCTCCTGCATCACATTTTCCCACATTGTACATCGAATGACTTAAGTAGTAGAACTTGACGGAGGAATGATGACCATCAATGCATCTGAGACTTCTCTATGAGCTATGCCATATGAAAGGGGCAGATGTCTAGATCTCTGGATATCCCCAATGTTTCACATTTTGATATCTAGGATTTGATGCTTCTCATATATTGATTTATGTGAGAGGGGCCAAATAGTGTATGTCAGGATTCATCCTCCCAAATTTGGTAGGGACGTATGAACTACATCCAAACTCAAGGTTATCAGGAAACCCTCACGTCTAACTTTACTGAATAATATATTCTCTACACATAGATTTTATTGGTTCAATGCTTGAAACATTCAGGAGTCTAAGGTAAAGCACTCTCCATGGGAAAAAAACCGTGGAAATTTTGCAAATTAGGTGTACGACCTATGTTCTTTTCACTCCAAGTAATATCAGTCGGGGGGGCTTTACAAGAAAGGAATGAACAGGTTGTGGTTTTATCATGGAGATTGGGCTCGAAGGAAATTTATCCATTCCCATGACTACAATGCTTAGAAATCTCACATCGAAAAAATTAGATTATCAAAATTAGCGAGGGAGTAGATTTCTAAATTTCCAGGGAGCACCCAACTCATATTTCCTTCTATTTATTTAAAGCTTCGAGAAAATCAATGAACAATAAAATCATTGAGTTCATGCATAATACACAAGAATTGCAAATTCACTTAGTACAACCACATGAACATGCAAGGTCTACTTAAATACTTATCTACATTAGAAAATCCGAGCCAAACCAACCATGTAAAAACATGCACATGAACCATACAGTTCCATAGATTTCAAAAACACAGTTTTTCTTACAATTGAGAAATCATAAGCACTTATTTGTTCATAAAAAAAATTGGTTGGAAAGCTAAGTAAGGGTGAGATATTTCCCACCTAGCCAAAGGCTCAGATGCACTAGTTCTCTACAATCTGGTCACCCCTGTGTCAAGCCATAATACCACTAGGGAATCCTCTCAAACTCTTATAGAAATTAAAAAAGTGAAGGTCACTCTCCTCACATTTACTGGCTGAAAATAATTACACCCACCATGGCCAGGCCTCAATCAAATTTTCTCATGTTTCCTCCCAGCACCAAGATCATGGGCCTCTCAGATCAAGTCAATTTTTGGGTTTCTCAAACCAACCATGCACACAATATTTTCTAAAACTCATGTTTTTATGTTCCAACATGTAGGTTCTCCCCCTTGTCTCTACACTCTCTCCCCATGCATCCCCTAGAGAAAATTTGTCTTCTCCGACACACATGCATGGTTTTGTTTTCCCTCTTCCCCCAAGAAGGTTCTCAATCTTCTATCTCCCCTTCCTTTTATCAGAAGGAACTCATGGTGTCAAAGGTGTTACCTATGTTCCCAGGCTAACAATTTTTCAACTCTCATGCCTTCTCTCTCCATATCTCTTTATTGCATGTGGTTGGATGTTCAACTACCAACCCTCTTTTCATTAATTCATTTTTTTTTGTATGCAAAAAAAGGGGAAAGGATGATTATTACCAAAAATAGATAATTTAGTAAGAAGACTTGTGTATTTTAGCATGATAAACTCCACCTCTAGGCCCCTCACTCTTAAATTTAATACAAATTTAAATTCAAGGGTTGAATTTAATAAAAATATAAATAGTTTACATAGTTTTATAGATAAAAGTTTCAATAACATAACTTTTACGCCTCCAAGGATTTTAAGAAATTCTTCGATACTCCAAAATCATAAAAATCATAGAATAAACTGAAATTATGAAAAAAATTCTAAACCATTTTAAATAATCCATATAATAAAGTAGATCATATTTGTCAATGTTACCAGATATTTTTTAATGTTATGTGAATATATAGGAAAATAGTTTAATATTCACATGGATTCGGTGAAATAATAATAGACAGTAGAAAGGTGTTCATGATTAACAAGCCAAAGCAAGGCACTCGTTCGTTGGACAGGGAAACCCATGTCTAACGATGAAAAAGGATTTCCTTTAACATTCAGATGATAGACTAGGGCTATAAATAATTTTATATCCAACTGAATCTCAATAATAATTCGTGTGCATTCATGAGTTAGAGAAGATTCGACGGTCCTCTACACTACAAAAAATTGAAACTGAAGAGAAAATTGCAGGCTACTCAGCAGGACTTTGTCCAAGTGGAATATGACACGCTGTTATGCACATAGACATTGTGTAGTTGCCTAATCTCATCAACCATTTCCAAATAAACATGGATTTGGCTTCAACAATTTTTTTATCAGATCAACATTGTCTACTTACCCAATCTCATGCAACAACCAAGTAAGAATGGATTTCATTCACATTATTTATATCATACATATTAAACTTATGTAATTATCCATTATAATCTATCAGTAGATAAGAGTGAACGTTGATTATCTCATCTAGAAACCAAATAAGATTCCATACCTCTAGCCAATAACCAGTGGGATTATCTCACAAATCAAGAGGAGGACCCTTCATATTGGGGGATCCACTGATCCGACCTCCCCTAGACAGTTACCACTAACAAACTCCTGTTACTGGATGGTTAGGATATCCAGAGGTTGATACTCCCTCTTGATCTTTCCATGGAACCTTAACATGAAACATGAATCATACATGCATCTCGACATCCTATATTCCAAAGGGCTATCACCAGCAACTCCTTTTGGATGATGGATGCTCAGGATAGAAATAATTCTATGTGGCACAATGACATGGTGTCAGTAATTTTTAAAACTTTGAAGTAAATCAATGCATATGGATTCTTAAAAGAGATAAATCAATCAATGGCCAATACACATAGTACACAATGATTTATGTTGGAAACCCTTAACATGGATAAAATCAGCCTTCCTTGGTGTCGCACCTATCAGCTCTTTATTGTATTAATTTCACCATTCAGAATAAAATATATACAATATTAATTTCACCATTCACAATCAAATGTATACAATATTTTATCTATTCTGTACCTACCAAAACACTAATCCCTTAATTAGGGATTGATTTAGGAAACTTCTAAGAATAGAGAAAAATGTTAAAATAACAAAAACGACCCCAAAAAATATTTTGGGACACTATATTGAACCCTGTAGGATGTGAGTGCCAAATGTTTTTCATAAGAAAGGGGGGCTATCCCTGCCCCCCACTATGACCCCTCCATAGAAAACCACTCAGTGCACACATACATGAATCATCAGACGTTGTCGTCAAATCTGACGCACCCCCCAACAAACATGCAAGGAATATAACACATAAACAACGTTTTCCCACTTGTTGTTTTCTATGCATACAGGGGTTCAAAAGATTCCATAGTCTACAATCCAGGGAAAAAATGCCCATTGTTTCTCTACACAAGGAGAACTTATTGGTTCTCACAAACTTTGTCAATGAATCTGCAACATTCTTCAAAGTGTCAACCTTCTCCAACAACACCTTCTTGTCTTCAACGATGTCTCTCACAAAGTAATATTGAACATCAATATGATTTTTCTTTGAATGATAAGTTGGATTATTTTCCAGGAATATTTCACTCTAACTATAACAATCTAATCTTACTGCTTGTTGTACCAACCCAATACATGAAAACAATATTTGTAACCATGCTACTTCCTTGCTTTCATTAGTGGCCTCCATGTATTCCTCTTCTATTGTTGAGAGTTTCAATATAACTTGTATTTTTCTCATCCAACTGATTGTTCCTCCAAACATGTTAAACACATACCCACTTGTCGAATTCATGTGATCCATATCTCCAAACCAGTCTACATTGACAAACCCATGTATGTCCAACATTCTGTCCAATATTGGTCTTCCTTGGTAACACAAACCATAACTAGTAGTTCCACACAAATACCTCAAAACCCTCTGAAGACTCCCAATACATGTGTAATGTTCATTATATTACAAACCACTACATACATCAAACTTCCAACCACACTAGCATACAGAACATGGGACATGTCCTTTTCCTCTTCTTCTATCTTGGGACATTGCTCTGTAGTTAACTTTACACCTATAGGAATATAAACCTTGATTTGTTTACACCACTACATATTAAACCTATGAAATATTGTCTCAACATGTTTTATTTGATTCAACCAGAGTTTCACATTGGCACGATGTATTTTAATCTCCATTCCCATATTGAAGTAAGCATCACCAAGATCCTTCATGTCAAATTTGGAGGATAGCTTCAATTTCACCTCCTTTATAACATCCATGTTATTTTCTACCAGCAACATGTCATCGACATATATCACTACATAAATCAAGTGATTACCAAGCTTCTTGGAATATAGATAGTGATTAGCCCTGCTTCTCACAAATCTTAGTCCGAGGATGTATGTGTCAATATTTGGGTACCGCATCCTAAGTGATTGCTTCAGACCATATAATGAATTTCTTAGCTTACATACCGACTCTTTCTTTCCCTTCACTGTAAATCCTTCTACATACTTCATGTGTATTTCTTCTTCTAGATCCCCATGTAAGAATGTTGTCTTCACATCCATTTGTTCGACTTCAAAATCAAATGCAACAAAAATAGATAAAATAAATCTAATAGAAGTCAACTTGGCCAAAGGAGATTTTTTTATACCCAAGTCAATTCCCTCTACGTGGGAATAATATTTTTCTAGTAACTGAGCTTTGTATTTCTCCACATTGTCTTATGCATTCAAATTATTATTAAAAACACATTTTCTACCAATCACCTTTATTCCAAGTGGAAACTCAACTAGATCCCAAGCCTCATTATTATCCAAGGCATCGATCTCTTCAACCATGGCCTTCTTCCAGAGTTTATTGTCCTCTGAATTCACTGCTTCCCTAACAATTCTAGAATCATCATCAATAATAGATAAAGAAAAATTGTCTTGAAAATTAGGTGGACCATACATCTCTAGTTTCCTTCTTTCCCTCACCGATCTCTTCAATATTGGGGTATGAGGTTCTTCTTCTTCTTGTTCATCTTCTTCTGTTGATTCATATTTTAGATCATCCATATCAAACTTTGTTTTCTCAGGTTCTTCTTCACTTGGTAGAAATTCATGTTTGATAACATCTTTAATCTCTTTAAAAACAAAATTTTTATTGTAAATCATCTTCTTAGTTTTTAGGTTCCAATGCTTATAACCTTTTATACCATCTTTATAACCAATAAAGATATTTTTTTCCACTTTATTATCCTATTTAATACTATTTTCCTTTGGAACATGTACATAAGCATCACAACCAAACACTCTAAGATGTTCAAGAGATGGTTTCTTACCATTCCATACCTCATGCAAATATTTTTCCACCAATGCTGATGAGGGTTTCTATTTACCAGATAACATGTAGTACGCACTGCCTCTACCCATAATTTTTGTCCTTTCCTGGCACCACTGAGCATGCTCCTTGTTTATCCATCAACGTCATGTTCATCCTTTCCACAACCCAATTCTGTTAAGGTGTGTATGGAGTAGTCTTCTTCCTTTCGATACCACACTTATTCAAAAAATCTTCGAATTCATTCCCACATAATTCTCCATCATTATCTGTCCTCAACACCTTTATTTTATTCTCTATTTTATTTTCCTCTAGAGCCTTAAACTCTTTAAAATTTTCAAATACCTCGTATTTCTTCCTAAGAAACTATATCCATGTGTTCATTGAGAAATCATCTATGAATGAAACATAATACACATATTTAACTAGTGATGGAACAAGCATAGGTCTGAACACATCAGTGTATATCATCTCTAACATCCCCTTTTCTTTTGTAGCACAAGAAGGGAATCTTACTCGATTATATTTACCATATCTGCAATGTTCATAGAAATCAAAATCAAGGGTGGAATTATACATACCTTCAACCATACCTTTAAAGTTTAGTGTTCAAATGCCCTTTTCTCCAACATATCCCTGTCATTGATGCCACATCATGGTATTGTTTCCAGGGATAGTATGGATCGTGTATTATTTGTTTTTCTACTCAAGGATAATAAAACTATTATACCCATCAGTATAAGTTCTTCCTAATAACTTGTAAAAAGTTCCACACTGAAATCAACTCATAAACATCATTCCTCCTCCTGCCATCTTCCAACTTCCCTCTCCCAATAAAGTATCCACACCTACATAATCCAACTTACATATATTAGACTCCTAGGTAGATATGGAATGTGCAGAACTCCATGGAGAGTTCCAATCCTTCCATCTTTTAGTAATATCTTAACTCTTCAACATCCCATGATTTTGGTTTTCGAGTCATCTCCTATAAATACATCACAAACATCATACTTTTCGTATCAGAGAACCATTTCCCATGAGGAGTCATATGAAATGATGCGCCTTATTCAATTAAGCATACATCATGATCTGCATTACCTTTCGATGTCACGTAAACATCTCCTCCTTCTTCTGTGGAGGTTTTCATCTTTGTGGGAGAGGCATCATCATATTCCTTTTCTTTATAAACATTTTTACACCTACAATATTTCTTATAATGCCCAACTTTACCAAATTTCAAGCATTTCCTCAAATATTTTCCTAGGGATTTTGATCTACCTTTAGATTTAGATCTCCCCTATGAAGACTTAATTTTATTCCTATCTTGGGGAAAACCTCTTAAAAATAAAGCATATGTGCTCTGACTATCCATGGTTTTCCACCTCATATCTTCCGATAACAAGGTTGATATTACATCATCATACTTCAATGTAGATTGAGTGGAACTACAAATTGCTATAACCAGATTATCTTAGGAATATGGAAAATAACATAACAGAGTAATAAACTTATCTTATTCTACAATTTTAATATTAACATAGACAAGTTGACTTACCAGAGTATTAAATGAATTTATATGCTTTGTCACATAATGTCTATCTTCCATCCTAAGATGATACATTTTCTTTTGGAGCAACAACTTGTTTACCAGGTACTTTGACTGATACACATTCCCCAACTTTTCCCATAATTCCTTTGTTGTATATTCTCTTGACACATTCAGTAACAATGAATCTATTAGGAAGAGTAAAATCATACTCCTTACTCTTCTATCCAGCTTCTCCCAATCTTCTTTCGACATACCAATAGATTGAATACTAATAGTTTGTGTACCAATAGGTTTTGTATTAGGATCCACATCGATCCATTGTTATTTTTTTACAAGAAGGTCCTCCATATTGAGATCCCTTGCTGAAATTTTGGATTGTTGATCTTCTCAATATCGATTATAGAATTGCTTGCCATTCTATTTCAACACATGAATCACCACTACAAAGATTCAACTGAGCCCATGTTTATCACAGACCTAAGATAAACATTATCTATCAACACCGATCCAAACCCTTATCAGCAAAGTCATTCTGATGAAGTCAAAAATAGTCTTTTGATACCACATGTAAGTTTTAAATTTTTGAAGTAAAGCAATGCATACAATTTTGTAAGAAAAACATAAATTAATCAATGGCTCATACACATAATACACAATTATATACGTTGGAAACCCTTAACCGGGAGAAAACCATCCTTGGTGCAACACCTCTCAACTCTTAATTATATTAATTTCACCATTCAAAATATAATATATACAATATTTTAGGAATTTTGAAACTACCAAAACCCTAATCCCTTAATCCAAGATTAATTTGGAAAACCACTAAAAGTAAAGAAAAACACTAAAATAACAAAAACCACCCGAAAAACATTTTGGGCTATTGTGTCCATCCCAAACGGTCAGGAGTCGAAGTCTTTTATTAGTAGTGGGAATAATTCTTCCCCTCCCTCTGACCTCCCCATGAAAAAGTGCACGATACAGATACAGTTACAGGTCATGGGATTGTCATAATCTATCGTCAAATCTAACACACACCCCCACACACATGAAAATAATATAATGCATACCCAACAACATTAACATGTGGCAACTAACTAAGAAAATTTGTATATATAATTTCATGTGGCATGATACATGGAGGTTGAAATAATCATGTCCTCCAAGGCTCTAATGAAACTTCACACTGGAACCTTGACTACCAAAGACATGTGGCAAGATATCCAACATGACATGTGGACCAACCACAACATGTCACATAGTCCCATGTGGAAAGACACATGGAACCTTCCTCGTAACCTTGACCCATCTCAGTATAAGGGATCCAAGAAAATTATTAATGCACATTATTGAAAAGTTTTTGGTATCCATATGTTCGGATATCTACTCTCGACAAGAATCTAATGGTTGAGATATAACAACCCCTCAATCAAATGAATTAGAATAAAGGATTTCATGTCAAAGGATTCACGCCTAATCAACAGGCCTACTCATGTCCCACACCAATATAAATATGACACTTGTATTCCACCATGGAACTATAACCTCCATTGGGAACAACATGTCACCATGACGTCACTCACACATGCTCGCAATATTCACTTATATGCATTCAAAGTGTCAAAACTTGGAAAGGATTCTTGACCCATTTGAGATCTGTGGTTTGGGACTTTCATCATAGGAAAATGGTTAAAAATGTCGTATATCTGGATTTTCAAATACGGATATTGGCATAAAATCTCACAACATGGTCAAATCGATGATCGATACCTGACAAGCATTAGATCCAATGGCGAGATTAGCTTTGAATGATGAGATGCATCAATCACTACACCAATTCCTCACTGACACCCCTCACCCCTATGTGGCACTCTATCTTCCACTTGGCATGACACATCAATGTTGAAATCACTCACACATTCTCTGACTTTCTCTATTTTATAAACTTGTAAGGGGTGGGGTTGTACCCTTGAAATAGATCCCTTCACATCCAAGCATCTGAGGATCTAAAGGAACTCAAAGAAGAAATCCTTCAAAACACTGAATGTCCCAACCTATAGATACATTTTCCCACACTGTACATCGAATGACTTAAGCAACAGAAATTCACCACGGAATAATGACCATCAAGGAATCTGAGACTTCACTATGAGCTATGTCATATGAAAAGGGTAGATTCCTAGATCTATGTATATCCCCAATGTTCCACATCGGGATATCCAGGATTCAATACTTCTTTTATATTTATTTATGTGAAAGAGGCCAAATACTAGATGCTAGGCTTCCTCCTCCCAACTTTGATAGGGAAGTATGAAATACCTCCATTCTCAAGGTTAATAGGTGTTATGGGACTTATCGGTAAATGCAGACATAAATAGATCTCCCTAGATCCACCTAGATCTAGAACAAAACAAAACTTAATATGACGCTTTCCCTAAGCTCTAATGATTGAGTTCAGTATCTAACAAGAGATGGGAAACATATCGTTTAAATATCGCCTCCTCTTGTCATTGTTGTCCTATCTCCAGTCTGATGTTCCTATGATATTGAATCTTCAAGGGAAGACAAGCCAACCAAAGTGAAAGAAATAATATACTCAATGAGAACCTATGTATGTGATCAAGAAATCATACAATAAAACAAAGACAGTTTTATGGGAAAGAAACATATCACTTTATTATATTAAAGTGAAAGTGGAGATTACAACCAAAGCCTTGATCTTCCAAGGTCCCCTTTTGATGACCCTTTTCTCAAACACACACACTTTCTCCAATATTGAATGAAGAAGATCCACAATGACTTGATGAACTTAAGTGAGGCTCTCAAGAATGATCCAATGCAAAACTCTCCATACAATCTTATCCTATTCAAACTTCATTAACCTTGAAATAAACCTTATGTGCTTAACCTTTTCCATGAGAGATCCCTCTTTATATAGGGGAAAGAGATATGTTTAAAGAGATTAGGATGATCCCACCAAATCAAAGAAGCGAGTAAGATCCCAACCATATGGATGCCGCCTCATCTTCCAGAAGATCCCCTTCTAGAACTTTCGCGAAGCTTCCCCTTTTCTTAGTCTTTTGACATCGTCTCACCCTAGCTATATAATAGCTTGTGGAGACATCACAACCCATATTTAGGGAAGGGGGAGAAAATCAGGGATCGTCGCATCCTGCATATGGTGCAGCCTGCGATGACCTTCCTTAATATGGTTTTTGAGAAGAGAAAGTCAGTCACTTTCCTCATGAAGAAAGGATCTTTTTGGGAACATGAACACATGTTGTTAATGGATCACTGGGGTGACCAAAATAATTTGTAAGATAATGCCCCCCAAAGTATGATATTGGAACTGATGATAGCCAAAATACTTTGTAGAATGTGTGTGTCGGAAACAAGTAGCACATCGGTCAAGAACCTGCAAACAGTCAATCATCAACATAATAAAATACCATTGCCCGAGGTAGGCATTCCCATACTTATATTACAAAATGTAAAATGAGTCATGGCCACAAAATATACACTCTGGATCCATGTCAATGTAAAATCGGCATAGCCACCCAAAATACACTGTGGATCTATGCACTAAAATGAATCAAATTTAGACATAGCCACGAGACATACAAAGTGGATCTATGTGTCAATACAAATCATGAATACTCCATTGCAACTTGGACCAGAATGGTATGATCCAAGGTGTTCATTTCCATCGTCTCTAAGTACAAATTTGACCATGTGATTATAGGTGCTGAAGTCGAACATGGTAGAAACCGCTTGATTACCGATCAATGATGAAAATCGTTAACAAGTGCGAGGGAAATCACCATTAATGTCAATGACTCCCAAGGTACCCCAGTACAATCCAACGAATGTGAATAAATGATTTGAAGTCGAACAGACGATGGAATCTTCTAATCATGGGTCAATGATGTGAACCCATTGTTGAAAGCGAAGAAACCTGCAATTGAGGCATGCACGCTCTAAGGTACTGAATGATTTCTAAGTCTTGTTTTTGGATAATGAGTTGAAGTCGACAGGAAAAGAATCGTCACAGGAAGGCCTTGATGTATCCCCCATCAATGACATGAAATGAGTAACATATTTGAGGTATATCATAGCGTGAAGTGATTTGGAACTGACATAGGGAAGGCCGACATGGTAGAATATTTATAACTGCAGATGGTCGAATCAGTAGGAGGCTTATTAAGGCTGGAATTCTCTTGAACATATGAACGACATGACAATGGTCTTGGTATAATTGATCAAGGATGACCCAACATACGGACATGTGGGTGGTCAAACGAGAGACAAATGGATTTCCCAACCCGGATTTGATGATAAAGGGGGGTGTCATGTTCAAGAGTGACTATTACTGCCACTAACACGGATATAGAGACACATTTCTTTCCCAATTCGCCCCCACCATTTCTGGCGAGTACCTCTTTATTTTTACACAAGCTTGAGGAGGATAGCATATGCTTGTTTATGTAAGCTCATGCTTCGAATGAGTCTCTTGGAGTATGTTTAATGAACCCTAAGAAGGAGTGGTTCAGTCCAATATGGGTCTTTCGATGTTTGTTTAAGGAGTCCAAAGAGAGAAAACTCGGGGGTTTTTCATGGTTAGAGAGTCTGAAAAACACTTAAAGAGAACTCCAACAATTTTGTTTTCATAAGTTAATCTGATGAGACCGAAAAAAGTGATAACCTACTGCTCATCAAATTTTTTATTCAAATACTTTTACAAGTGTGAAAAGAACAGGGTCGCTCGAAAATATTTTTGTTTTTACGGAGCGTGAAAAGAGCTTAAAGGATATTCCATAAGTTTCATTTTTTGTGTTACCATTACGAGTACGAAAAAAGAGACAAAAGTATACTTGGTTACATTCTCATTGATTTACAATCTTGAGAAAGAACAAAAACTAAGCTCAGAGTTTTTTCTGAAAAACCCTAAAAGAATGTGTACATATATATAAAAACAGACCAAAAACATATCCTTATTCCAATGTTTCCACTACTAGATCTTTAATCTGCAAAAAATAAACACTTGCAACATTATTATAACTTTAGGGTTTAGGTGAAATATATCAAATAATATAAAATATGAATAAATAAGTGAAAAAGTCAATGAAAATGGGTTAAAACTTCATTTCACTATTCCATTTGGTATTTCAACCAAACTTTGTTCCAAAACCCCCTATTTATGTCAATTTTCACTGCAGATTGCGGGAGGCACGGTTGATCATTCGACAAACAATCTCCATTGATCAGGTAATTTTCATCTCATTCAACTTTTCGTGGATCAAAATTTGCTTTTTGTTGGTAAAAAATGGCTTTTTGAGTTAAGTTTTCAAGGGTACCTGTGCATGGAGGTTGTCGCAGGCACCCTATATAGAGCCCTGCAATGACTCAGGGTCATCGTAGGTGGCCTTAAATCTATCCTGTGATGACTCATCACTGTACGGATGGCCAGGCCCGCGACATGTGCATTTCAAGAAGTCTTTTGATATTTATTTGCCAATAAAAAGTGTCCAGGGAGAATATAAATATGATAATCTCTCTTTTATGTTCCATTGCAGGTTTTCCACAGTAAGAATGTTGGAATGGTGAGAGAGACAGAATGAGGAGGAAGACTACTTTGTCAGGAATGACCCGAGAATGGTAAATTCCCTCCGGCAGTGTGGACTGTTAAAATTCTTCAAGTTCTAGGGCATGAAGACCCAATTGAGGTTACTCGAATACCTAGTTCACATGTGGGACGTGAACCAACAAGCATTATGCATGGGTGATCATATTCTTACGATAGATATCGAGGATATCTACTTCTTGACCGATCTATCTGATCGTGGGTACCGATTTACACTTACAGGTAGCAGGGGAGGGGGAAAACCTATGATGCACTATATCAGTGCACATTGTGTGACAGGTACTCAGATGCATAGTGCCAAAGTCGCTATTAGAGATATCTGTGACTGGACTCTATGGACCATCCTCTACACCATCACACACATGGAAGGTAGTGCAAATACCCATATGGCTCTTTAGAGGTATTTCAAGTATGCATTGGAATGTATGGAGCCCCAATTTTTCAATTCATGTGACGGGGTTTTCAGAAGCATGAAAAAATAGTTGACCAAGTGCAGGAGTGGTGAGCTGAAACAGTTTGGAGACAGTTTGATTTTGGTGTCCTTCTTCCTGGAGAGGATCCCATCTTTACGCTTGGAGGTAGAGTGGGGTATACCTGCCCCACAGGATCCAAGAATGAAGAGGTGGGTCGACCTCATGGCACAACATATAACTGGTCCTATCATTAGGCATAATGATGTTTTGTTTGACTAGTTGAGGACCCAGATGCTTATGGTCAACAACTATGCCTATGTCGGTTTAGACTTCCAAGGTGATCCGAACTTGGTTCTTCCTGAGGGTTCCCAATGGGGGGACATAGGTAAGAAGGATATTTTGTTTTTGTGATGTTTTTGTGTATTTTAATATAAAATGTTTTTTATGTTCCTTATCTTATGACTAATCAAATTCTCTTTTATGATACAGATGTGGGACCTAACCGAACCCTAGGTTCATCCCCCATCTAGAGGCGAGGGGAGAGAGTTGACGTAGAAGGAGTAGTTGTTGCTAACTACGAGATCCTAGAGAAACATATAGAGGGGCTCACGATGAACATCCTGGATGCCTCCATCGATGATATCCCGAGGCATTATCAATGCCATATAGTGAGCATGTCTTCTTCCATTGGTCGACTGCTCCATAAATTAGCACGGGAAATCGCATGTTATAGTGAGAAAATTCATTGATGCTCTATTTGTATATGAAGCCATGTGCTTCAAATTTTTTATATTTTAGTCTCCGGACAAAAAAACCTTTTTGTAACACTTTCATCGTTATATATATATATGAGGCTTCTACCAGATTACTTTTTGTATATACAAAGTGTGATTGGATTTTAAAAATGTCTTAAATGTCTGTCTAACACATAATTATCCAATGCATATGTTAATGTGTTTAGACATCTAGGAATGTGTTGATATTCAATGTAATCAAAATGACGTTCCAAGAGGCGAATTCGCAAATATACCCTCAATAATGTAGGACTTCGAATAGAGTAAACATTACTCAATTGTAGGACTACTAACTGTGAATTGAGTCATAAAATAAGATGGCAGATTCCAAGTGAAACAACGTCAGTCAATAATTCGATGACTGCACTATATTCCGCAATATTGTTAGTTACACGACCAAAGAAAACACCATGTAGACTAATCAAATAATCTGTAGGTGCATAGATTCCCCAAACAACATATGTTAAGTTCTGAGTGTTGTGACTAGTGCCATCAGCAAAGCCAATGTAGGGTAGTGAAGACATCAACATCTGGAAACCAAGCACAATGCAAGGTAAGTAGCTGAAGGTTGAAACCAAACAATGAAAAAGCACACTAAAGTATGATACACTAAATTACAAGCACTCATGCAAAAATGACTTAAGCATAGTACTTCTTTAAGTAAAGCCCATTTATGGGTTCACTCAAAGGGATTCCATCATAATCAATTAGCTCATAAGCTCCCTTCTCCAACACACGTTTGACAATGTAAGGACCTCACCACATGGCCTCGAATTTACCGCCCCCTAGCAAGTCACGATCTTGTTCATAAATAAGAACTAGATCACCTTGGTAACACCCTGTTTCCCCCAGTTTGTAAAAATAACTATACTGGCCAAGAACTGTGGAAAACTCAAGAATGTGAATGTGTGATGTGAATGGACCTTGTGAAAAAGGTCGATGAATGTAAATAAGAT
>JZKD02S0500740.1:275463-288491 GCA_000966675.3 Picea glauca | reverse complement strand
TTTCCCAAGGAAACCCATACAGGGTAAAAACCTCTTCTTCTTTATATGATAAGTATTATTTACATTCTTTACATTATCATACATATGATCACCAACTCATTGTGAGGCTACAACCGATGGTTTTTGCAAGCTGCAACTTGCTGAGAGCACCAACTCTCTGTTTTTCTCTAGGACCCACTAGAAGGAAGCACCAACTCCCTGGTTTTTCTGGCACCAACTAGAAGGAAGCTACAACTCCCTGTGTTCAAGCACCCACTTGAACCTCTGAGGACACTAGTCCTCCCTAGCATCTCCCTTCCACCCTAGATTATGAATATGAAATACTGAAACCTATTATAGTGATATAGTGTTCAATAATAGCTTACCAGTCTCATCACTTTTCTACAAGATTTTGCTACTCAGACTTTCTCACTGTCTTCCAGCATGCATCCACTGCCCATTCTATTCTTCTGCCTTTTTTGCTCTATGTGCAATTCCCATTCAATGCACCTTTTGTTTCCTATCCATTTCAACTGCTGTACCACCCCTTTACTTCCTCACACATGCATTAATTCACCTCAGCAAAAACAACCTCATCACTTCTTTGTGCCATGTACTTATATCTTCTGTGCACCTTGTGCATGCAATGTACGCAATGCCTATGCCTGCTCACACCGTGTTCATCTCCTCCACATCTCGAGTGCTCTGTCTGATCATCATGGTAACCCTTCAGCTTCTCTGGCGGTTTTCCCACGCGTTCATCATCACTGGATGTCATGGTGAGATTCCTCAGCCTCTCTGGAAGTTGAGACTCTTCATCTTCTCTGTCTTAGATGAGCTTATCCTTTCTGTTTTCAGCTACAGACTTCAATCCCCTTCCATCTGTCAATCGCCTGTATCAATAATCCTCAATCCACTGGAAGATGCCTTGAGATTCTTCATCTTCTTTGGCGATCACACTCAGTCCTCTTCGAGTCCTCTAGCAGAGATCATCATTTGTTTTAGCTGTTACACTGAAAAGCGCAAAAGTAGCCCTGCGATCTTGTTCAACTTCACCTGCACCGTTGGATTGAATTCATAGAAAATTGCATTTACTTCGCCATTTCGCACTTCGCCATTTCAGGATTTTGGCACTCCTATGGTAGAGTCTCTTGACGCTCCATGTCCCAATATCCGAAGCTCCGAAATGGATTCAGATCAACAGTCCACACTCTAAGTGATTTGACGGTCTGGATCTCTTCATGATTTCGTATATCGCGATTTCAGGGTTCGTGACTTCGAGACTCCTATGGTAGGAGTTCTTGACATCTCCATATCCTAATTTCTGAAACTCTGAAAGGGAGTCAGATCAACGGTCCACATTATCCCCTGAGATGGACACTTGACAGGATTTCGGCGTTTCGCATTTCGCAATTTCGGGACTCCTGTGGTAGTATTTCTTGACATCTCCATCTCCCGATTTCTGAAACTCTGAAAGGGAGTCGGATCAACGGTCCACATAACCCCGTGAGATGGACAGTTGATGGGATTTCGGTGTTTCACATTTCACGATTTCGGGACTCCTGTGGTAGGAGTTCTTGACATCTCCATCTCCCGATTTCCAAAACTCCGAAAGGGAGTTGGATCAACGGTCCACATAACCCCCTGAGATGGACGGTTGACGGGATTTCAACATTTCACATTTCATGATTTCGGGACTCCTGTGGTAGGAGTTCTTGACATCTCCATCTCCTGATTTCCGAAACTCTGAAGTGATGTAAACCTGTTGACGTCACACATGGATTAACACGTGTCGAATAATTGCCACGTGTCACTCTGATTCATGACTCACATGTGCTTGAAATTTTGAATCAACTTGACACTTGTCATTTCCTAGTTGTGCCACGTGTTCTAAGCTGACGTGGTTTGCTGACATGTCTGTTTCAGGATTTCGCATTTCGCGAATTCCGCATTCTTGTTGTTAAGTGTTCTTTGGTAATTTAATGTCTCGGTATCCAAAACTCTGAAATGGAGTTTACTCCAGGGTTTCACATTTCGCGAATTCGGAAGGTTAATGAACCCCGTTCCTTTGACTTCCCATTCAGCGAAATGGCAATCTTTCACCACATGTCCTATGGACCCAACGGTCTAGATCTTATCAAAACTTCATGGGCCTTCATTGTGCCTGATCAACGGTCCATATTTGTCCTCGATCTAACGATTGAGATTATTTCATGATTTCACATATCGCGAGTTCGAGATGTGAAAGGCTAGAGCATTTCACACCTTTGACATTCCATTCAGTGAAATGTTGATCTGTGTCCACGTGTTCTGCCCATAGATGGACGGTCCTCCTTCTTTCGGGATTTTGTATACCTACTTCTCCTTTCACTTTAATGAATGTGCAAGTTCTCCCTGATCCAACGATGGTCAAAACTTATGCTTAGATCTGACGCCTGAGATCTTTCCTCCTCTTCTACACATTCTTCTTGTCTACAATCAGATATGATAGTCCTCCTTCTTTCAGGAATTTAAATGGGATCCAACGATCACTAACGCTTCTCCTCCCAAGCTTAGGAACTACGATCGACTCTGTGCTAATTACTCCTGAGCTTACTTTCTTCCTTTTTTTCATCGATGCTTACTCTAATCTTGTCATTAATGACCTGCCTATAATATTTTGCACATTTATTTCTGTACTTGCCATCAATGACAATCTTACACTGTCTGTAAAACATGCCAACACTGTGGGTAATAGGGGGTTGATTTTTCATGACGAAGACCAAAATTTTCAGTAAGTTCAGACATCATAAAATTTTGAAAATGACTACCATGATCAGTAGAGATATCTTGAGGGATAGAAAACCAAGTAATGATATGAATGAATAT
Organism: Picea glauca; assembly: GCA_000966675.3. Taxonomy (NCBI): domain Eukaryota; kingdom Viridiplantae; phylum Streptophyta; class Pinopsida; order Pinales; family Pinaceae; genus Picea; species Picea glauca. Next base: position 285,644 of record JZKD02S0500740.1, on the reverse strand, counting down.
GAACAATGTTACAGTTTTCTCGGTGTTATCAAATGTAGGCATCGCCTCGACCCATTTAGTGAAATAATACATAGCTACAATGATGTATCCATACCCCCAACCGAGTGAGTGTTATTTGTCATGAAGTCAATGCCCCATTTGGCGAATGAACCAATGAAAACCATAGGATGTAAGGGAGAAGGATGCGATATTATCTTTTTATTATAATTTTGACAAGCATGGCATTTCTGGACAGTAGTAATGCAGTACTTGAATAAAGAAGGCCATAAATAACCTGATCGTAAGATATTTTGGGCAATGGCATACACATACATATGACCGCCACATGCTCTAGAGTGACAGTCATTCAAATATTTCTCATCTTCATCGTAGGTGATACATCGTCGAGAAATAGAATCAATATTGTGGCGATAAAGGGTATCACCAAGAATGATGTATTGACGCACTTGTTACCGTATACGACAACGATTTGTACTAGATAAATCGAGCCGAAAATTTTGAGTCTGGAGATAGATAATAATATATTTGTACCATACATCATCAGAATTGATCAGAAAAATGGATTCGTCAGGTAAGGAATCCTCTGCCACATTTTCTGTCTCAGTGGAGGGAACATCACATATCAGTTCAACGAAAACCAAATATTTCTTTGACTTAGCGCATTCAAATTCCAAGTCAAACTCTTAGAGAATCACTATCCATTTGGAGTACCTTCCCCCTATTAATTGTCAGTTAAGGATGTGTTGCATGTGGTTGCAATGGAAAATCACAGTGGTTCTACATAATAAGATATAATGAAAAAAACATTGGACAACTTGAACAGCTTCCAAGGCCAGTTTCTCTACATGTAGGTATTTGGTTTCGGTATTTGTGAGAATCTGACTCAAATAGTATATCAGTTGTTCATGTGAATCATCCTCTTGGACTAAGACCATATTGATGGTAGAGTTTGAAGCAACTAAGTAGAGGAAGTAATCTCAACTATATTCAGGGGGAAACTGTAATGGTGTACAGGTTAAGGCAAGTTTCAAATCTTAAAATTCTTTGTTTGCAGTATCGTCCCATACAAACTCATAATCTTTATTGAGTAGCCAAGTGAATCCTTTCATCCGTTTAGTGTAATTGGGGATGAAACGACGCAAAAAGTTTTCCTTGCCTTGCAAACTTTGGAGCTGGCGTAGTGTGGAAGGAGGAGGTAGATTAAGGATAGTCTCAACCTTCAAGGGTTCTACTTGAATCCTGTGTATCAACATGATAAAACCAAGAAGTCACCTATACTACACAAAAAAAACACATTTGTGTGGGTTTAAGCAGATATGATAATAACAACAATGTACGAAAATGACCCTTTAATGTGCCAGGTGATCTTGACGATGCATGGAATGTGCCATTAGATCATCAACATAGGGTTGCACAATGTGCTTAATATCATAGAAAGCATAAGACATAGTGCACTGAAAAGTCGTGCCAGCATTCTTTAGACCAAAGGGTAATTTTTGGTAGGCAAAGGTTCCCCAATACATTGTGTGGACTGAGCTTCAACATGAAAGGTGTCGATCACACCATCAACAACATGAGAATTTGTTGCAGGTGCTGGGGTAGGGTTTGTGGAAGCACGAGGAGCGTCAATGATCAAATCGTAAAGTGTTCTCGTTTGCGAATAAACAAGATCTAAATACTAATCATGACTAATCGCCTGCTCTTCAATGACAACGCCACCCATGGTGACACCAAGAGCGATAGGTCCAATGAGTGATTTGGTAAACCACTCGACCAATAATTGATCAGGAAGGGGAACTTTCATTAAATGTCTTCTCCTCCTCCACTGATTGATGTGATCAAAAATATGAGTGGATGAGGATTGCTTGAAAGAACTCAAAATTTCGATCCCTGTCTCGTATCGAATTTGTAGTTGGTAATGTGTCAAAAAGGCCATATAAAGGGTGTTAAATTCATTAAAGAAACCTCGTGGTAATTCGATGTACCATTTTGTTTCCGAACCTGTGAGAGTTCATTGGAAAAGTCGTAATCTGATGGAGTCATCCATCAAGGAGTTGGATGAACACCACAGATGAAAATTCATAACATGATTATTCAGATCTTCTCCTCCTCGACCGTCAAATTTAGGAATGTTAGATGGTAACTTCGCTAGTATGACTGGATGATAAGGAGAGTGTATAATAGGATCATTCAAAATCCTAGACAAATCAGGTAAATCCAAAGTGGCTAGAAAAGGCAATTGTTAGTTCACTTAAGGAAACTGGTAGTTTTGAGGGGGGAGCCCTGTAGGTATAGCAATAGGACCATAGAAGTCTGAATATAATTAGACAGTCCTGACAGAATCAGCTGTGGCAGATTTTGAGGCATGTAGCCCACAGGGTTGGGTTGATTAGGGATGTTCTGTTGGAAAGGAACATGAGATTGAAATTTTTGACCCCAAGTGGGATTCAAAGAACCTGAATATGGTTGACTGAGGTTAGGGGGTACAAAATAATTGACTTGAGGATTTCCCCCCCTAGATGGTTGTAGATTTCTTTGGAAAGGACGATTCCAAGTTTGAGTTTGTAACACAGGTGTGATTTGTCCATAAACTAGATTATGGACTCCAACTTGAGGTTTCCCCTCAAATTGATGTTGTGCCGCAATCTAAGGTTGTCCCCCAAATTGAGGTTGCTCCCAGCTTTAGGTTGACCTCCAACAAGAATTTGGAAACCAGAAGTGATGGGAAGACTGGTGCCTCCAACTCGATTGGAGCCACTAGGGACATGATGGTGAGATCCTGCTAACAAAGGTGGAGGAGGAACATAAGGCTCTCCGGAGAGTATCTACGAAAGTGCAGAAACAAATCGAATTGCATCGTTATACCCAGGAGGAAGAAAAAGTCCAGAACCTCTGGATGGAACCTGGGTAGAGATAACAATGGAAGTATTCAGAGATCTAAACCTAGGGTGAAGTGATGGATTAGGTCTAGATGGAAGTGGTGTCCAAATAGGATCTTGGGTGATGACCACATTCCCGGTAGAAACTGTGGTAGCTCGTGGGACCATAATAGAATGGGCCATATGGAGAGGAAGGATCAAGTGAGAACCAACCAATAATTGGTCTGAAATGATAGTGACACTACTGGTAGTACCGGTGAAATGTCCTAAAGGTACCTTATAGGTAACATATGTCTCAAGAATTTTTGATGCCATAGGTTTATCAAGACTCTCTCCTAGGTTGTCGTAAATATCATGTACTGTCAAAGAGATATAACTAGGATTAGAAGTTCCGATAGTGTGAGATGGGGTCCTAGAAGATTCACTGTGAAAATTTGGATCTTGTACTCCAGATCCTACGTTAGGTCTAGTAGGTACTTCAGTATTATCAACAACCACAATTTCTACGGACGCGTTCATCTGAAGTATACATGCGTATTTTATAATACTCAACAACGGATTTGGGGGAATTTAGAAATATTCTAAAGAATCTAAAACGATTCGAAATCCTTCCAAAGAGTGTGTGCTTCCAACTTCAGAAGCTACTTCATTGTTGACTTCTCCCTCGGGAGAGCCTTATGATGAATTAGAAAGAAACGGTTGGTAACCTTCCGGATCTTCCGGGGGTATCCCTTGCATCCTACATGAACAACGAAGGCCGATGTTGGATGAACCAAATAAAGAACAGAAAAAATCTATGACCAACTAGAGAAGAAAAAACAACAATCCCTCATAAAATATAAGAATCAAACCAAGAAAAAAAGCCTTCTTATTTTGAAGTCACTAGTTGATGATGAAATCCAACGTCGCAAAATCAAGAAAAGAAGGGGCTGGGATAAGCGGGTGGAAAATTTATGTTGATGACCTACTTAACGAACTTACACCCTAGTGCAAGCTCCCACACATAATCGTGGGTATACCTTCCAAGGAGCCTAGGTGAGTTTGGGCAATGTCGATTCTAGGTACCGTGAAGACTTTCCCATCCATAGTCACCTTCTGTAAATACCCTAAAGAGATAGGCTACTAAGGTTACCAACTACAATAGTGATGCTTGAGGAAACAATCGACATTTCGATCCACGCGCAAAGGCAAGATATCTAGCCCAAAATCAAATCGAAAGGATTCCACTCATAATTGTGGTTATACCTTCAAGTGACCCCCAATAATACGTGCAATATCTACACTAAGACCAACAAATCAGGGTGAGTAACTCTGCCAGTCTCAATGGGACCTCAGGTTTGATCCTTGTGTCAGAAGGGCTTCCCATGAAAAAATGTAATAATTGGATATGAACTCTCCCTATCACAAGATTCTATTGTTTGTTTTGATTATTTGGAGAGTGTTCCTTACAACCTATTCCAAAGTGCTATCCTAGCTAATGTTGGTGAAAAATATCCCTAGAAAATAAAAGTTACTAATAAATTTTAAATTTACGTTTTGTTTTAGAGGCTATTGTTTACTCAAAAAAGGGAGATGAGGATGAAAAAGATGATGTTGCAACCTCGAACCAATAAAATGTAAAAAGAGATGAATGTGCAATTTTTCAATTCAATGAACTCTAATTACAGTAGGGAGAAGGTACTTCTTTTGAAGTACAACAACCTACAAATCACAATTTCTTAATTCCGAATGAGTATAATTCCAAACAATCATGAACTACAAAAATTTCCAACTCTTCTCTTTAACCAATATTTTGAATGTAACAATTTTCTTATGAAATATTACTAAAAAGAATAAACAAGATCAATTCTTCCTTTTCGAACCAAAATAAAAGGTGTGATAAGGAAAGGAAAATGTAATCCAAGAAAATCAGGACATTCTCAACACAATTCCCAAATCAAATTCATAATATAGACAAAAATGAAAAAGACAAGACAACCTTCTGACATATGTAAGAAAAAAGTTTTTCTTAATCAACAACCAATCTGACAAACAAAATGAATCCAAAAATTAAAACAAACTAAAGACCCTTTGTCAAACAAGCACCCAGATTAAGATCTGAGATTATATCCTTGTGACAATGAGCACAAGAAAAAACTTGCAAAAATCAAAGAAAGACTTTCAATCACTGAAAACCAATCACAAGCAAGATTTAAACTCAGAAATAAATCACACATGAGCATAAGAAGTTCACCCCAGGCAACTAAGGCAAATCTGGGTAGTAAAAGGAAAATTGAACCACTCCAACAAATTCTACATGCATCATCGCAGGATGGATATGGGAAACAATGCGACAAGCTGAAGTCATCATAGGATTCTAACAGGGCAAAATGTGATGTCGCCACACTGGATTCGTCAAGTAGAGTGTGACGTGTAAGGGTCGGCGCATGTTGTCAATGAGACACAATGCAATGATCTTTGTACATAAAGAAAAAATGGGAAAAGGACAAAACATTTAACTGAACTTCTAAACCCAGGGAGTCTAGATGGATCACCCACATACTCAGAGAGTGAAATTAATCAGAGGAAGGTAGGCCAAAGGAAAATGGGAAGCAAAAAATCAAAAGGAAGTCATATCCCCAGTATGGTCACCAATTTTGTTATGGGACTTATCAGTAAATGCAGACATAAACAGATCTCCCTAGATCCACATAGATATAGAAAAAAACTGAATCGAATATGATGCTTTCCCTAAGCTCTAATAATTGAGTTTACTATCTAACAAGAGATGGACAACATACCGTTTAAATATCTCCTCCTCTTGCCATTGTCCTCCTAGATCCACTTCGATGCTCTTGTGATATTGAATCTGCAAGGGAACACAACCCAACCAAAGTGAAAGAAATAATATACTCAACGAAAACCTATGTACGTGATCAATGAATCATACAATAAAACAAAGAAAATTTTATGGGAAAGAAACATATCACTGTTATTATATTAAACTGAAAGTGGAGATTACAACCAAAGCCTTAATGTTGAAAGGTCCCCTTTTGATGACCCTTTGCTCCAACACACACACTTGCTCCAATCTTGAATGAAGAAGATAAAAAATTACTTGATGAACTGAAAAGAGGCTCTCAAGAATGATCCAATGTAGAACTATCCATACAATCTTATCCTATTCAACCTTCATTAACCTTGAAATCAACCTTCTATGCTTAACCTTTTCCATGAGATATCCCTCTTTATATAGGGGAAAGAGAGATAGTTAAAGAGATTAGGATGATCCCACCAAATTAGAGAAGTGATTAAGATCCCAACCATATGGATGCCACCTCATCTTCGAGAAGATCCCCTTCTAGAACTTTTGTGAAACTTCCCCTTTTCTTAGTCTTTTGACATCATCACACCCTAGTTGTAGAAAATCTTGTGGAGACATCGCAACCCAACTTTAGGGCAAGGGGCAATGATTAGGGATCGTCGTATCCTACATATGGTGCAACCAGTGACAACCTTCCTTAATATGGTTTTTGAGAAGAGAAAGTTAGTCACTTTCCTCATGAGGAAATGCTTTTTTTGGGAACATGAAAACATGTTGTCAATGGATCACTGGGGTGACCAAGATAATGTGTAACAATAGGAAACCCTCATGTCTAAGTTTACTGAATAATAGATTCTCTACACACATATTTTATTGGTTCAATTCCTAAAACATTTAGGAATCTAAGGTAAAGCTATCTCAAGGGGAAAGAAAACCTATAAATTCTGCAAATTATGAGTATGACCTATGTTCTTTTCACTCCGTGTAATATGAGTAGGGGGGATTTACAATAAATTCATATCCAGGCTGTGGTTTGAGCATGGAGATGGGTCTGAAAGGAAATTTAACCATTCCCATGAGAAGAATACTTGGAAAACTCAGATCGAAACAACTTAGATCATCAAAATTAGCAAGGGAGTGGATTTCCAAATTTCCAGGGAGCACCCAACTCATATTTCCTTCTATTTATTTCAAGCTTCGGGAAAATCAATGAACAATAAAATAATTGAGTTCATGCATAATACACAAGAATTGCACATTCACATTGTTCAACCACATGAACATGCAAAGTCTATTTAAATACTTATCTTCCTTAGAAAATGTGTGCCAAACCAACTATGTAAAAACATGCACATGAACTATACAGCGCCCTAGATTTCACAAACAATGTTTTTCTTACAATTGAACAAGTATAAACACTTATATGTACATTAAAAAAATTTGTTGGTAAATTGAATGAGGGTGAGCTATTTTCCACCTAGCCATAGGTTCAATTGCACTAGTTCTCTACAATTTTGTCACCCCCGTGTCAAGCCATAACACCACCAGGGAATCCTCTCAAACTCTTATAAAAATTGAAAACATTAAGTTCACTCTCCTTCTCATGTTTACTGGTTGAAAATAATTACACACACCATGCCCAGGCCTCAATGAGATTTTCTCAAGTGTCCTCCCAGCACCAAGCTCATGGGCCTCTCAGATCAAGTCAGGTTTTGGGTTTTTCAAACCAACCATGCACACCATATTCTCTAAAACTCATGTTTTTATGTTCCCACATTTAGGTTCGCCCCCTTCTCTGTGCTTTCTCTCCCTATTCATCCCCTAGAACAAATATGTCTTCTTCGGCACACATGCATTTTTTTTTCTTCCCTCTTCCCCCAAGAAGGTTCTCAATCTTCTATCCCCCCTTCCTTTTATCAGAAGGAAGTTGTGGTGTCAAAGGTGTTACCTCTATACACAGGATAACAATTTTTCAACTATCATGCCTTCCCTTGCCATATTTCTTTATTGCAGGTGATTGGATGTTCAACTACCAACCCTCTTTTCATTAACTGATTTTTTATTTGGATTCAAAAAAAGGGGAAAGAATGATTATTCCCCAAAATAGATAATTTAGTAAGAAGGTTTGTGTATTTTAGCATGATTAACTCCACCTCTAGGTCCCCTCACTCTTTCCTCTAGTGATATCATGGCAAATACTTTAAGGATTCACCCTTCAGTCAATTGTTTGGGTTTTATTTGATTAAACAATCATACAATTACAATGGTATTTTTCCATGGCATGGAAATAATGTCTCTATGTTGAGATAAAATCATCACTAAGCATAATTAATTACATTTAATTAAATGGATTAACTATTGAGTGTTACATGTTTCATGGTTGAGTCCTCAAATACACTAAGTATGATAAGGAATTCTACACCCTAGTTCAAGTTGTTAAAAAGTGAAAGGCCTACTTAATGGGAAAGGAAACCATTATCCACACTCATCAGTATCCACTACAATATTTGTAGGCCCAAAGTAATCTTTAGAAAACTAGACACTATAAGTGGATGGGGTTTTTGTAGCAGTTTCATGTAGTCATCAAATATAAAAAGGGAAGCAATAGTAGGTTGGTGGACATGCTTCCATGGAAACCCACATCCAATATTACATATTTGGAAACTCTTATTCTCACAAAGTCTTTTTCCCACGATTCATACAAAGAGGCATACATGGAAGATGTGGACATTAAGGATATTTTTCAATAGTTAAAACATGATATTCATGTAGAAGAAGGTGGCAATAAGGATGACTATCATCCCTAGAATGGGTTTCTCTAGAATCTAGATATGCTTTCTATTCCTAAAGGTGAAATATTGCAACTTATTAGAGAGGTTCACACCTCCAAGGTTGCCGAACATTTTGGTGTTGGGAAGATAATTGCTAGCTTATAGAGATATGTGTATTGGCCAAAAATGCAATATGTAGCTCAATTTATTAGAGGATGCATACTTTGTTGTACCAATAGGCCTAGTAGTAGAAGGCAAGGTTGATACCATCCCTTACATGTACCTATTATACCTAGAGATATCATCTCCATGGATTTTTTGGGTGGTTTAAAAGCCACTAGGAATGGACATGACTATCTATTTGTGGTAGTTCATGGGCTCATCAAGATTTCCATTTTTATGTCTTGTAAAAATACCATCAAAAGAAAAAACTGGAAAACATGTTCTTTGAAAAGGTTTGGGTTAACTTTGAGATACCAAGGAACATAATCTCAAATAGGGATACTAGATTTCTCATTTTCTTTGGACTACACTTTGGGAGAATATCGATACTAAGTTGAAGAAAGATACAAATTTCCATCCATATGTGGATGGAAAAATATAAATAGTCACATGACATTGGTTCAAATTTTGAGGGGTTGCAATTAGAAGCATCCAAATACCTAGGACAAAATTTCAAGATTTATATGGAACACTCTTGTAACAAAGTGGTCCACAATTATATTGGAAAGTACACTTTTGAAACTTTATTTGGGTATTTTCCATCTTCACCCTTGGACATTGTATATTGATAACAAGGGAGAGAAATGGAATACATCATAGGATATGCATCAAAAGTAGAAAAAAATGTTGAGAATATTAGGAAAATCCATTTTCTAGTACAGAAAACATTAAATAATTCAAAGGAAAAGTACAAGGCCCCATGTGAGCATCACAAATTAAGAAAACATTGTGGGTCACATAGAGATTTTGGTTCAATCTAAAGAAACAAAGGATATAGAGTCATAGTAAGAAGATCAAGGATATATGGTATGGTCCTTTTGAAGTATCATAGAAGGTCAGTGATCATGCCTATAGGATTATTCTACCCCCATATATGTGTATTTTCTCAGTGGTCAATGTGGGAAATTTGAAACTTTATGAGCCTTCCATGTTAGATTAGAAAATTGTTGGGTAGTTCCCACCAACCATAGAGGACTTAGCACCAAAATCTTAGTGAAAGGTGGTGGAAGATAGAATTTTGTTGAAGAAATCCACAACTACTAGATAGGGGAAGCATAAACTCTAGCAAATTCCATTGAAAAGGTAACTTCCAAGCAAGGAAAAATGGTAGCCCATGGTGAAGGTACATAAAAAAAGTTCTTAGCTCATTTAGTAAATTCTTTTGGGACCAAAATCCTACCTAAATGGGGGGGTATGATAAAAAATTGATCATTTTATGATTTGTCATCTATCATGTTACTTTCTAACTGTAAAAATTGGAAGAATTTTCTTGCAGGGCCCATTTTAGGGGTAGGTCCTAGTTTGGTACCTATAACATATGTGTTTTCTAAGTTGGTTGCCTTAGATTTAGGTTAGGGATGAAAAATATGGTAGTTTGGATGATGAATACATTAAAACCTCCATTTTTCTAAATACATATCATATCTCTATTTTTGAAATTATTTTTCTATAGGATACACAAATCCATTGTGGATGAAACTATACACACATATAGAGTTGACTATG